>JASCZW010005746.1:0-187091 GCA_034211315.2 Aedes japonicus
GTGCTACTTGGGTACTCTGGAGCTGTCAAGTTGTTACCGGGTTGCTGAAAACGATACAAAAAAAAAATAAGGAGCCGAAAAAGTCCCTGGAGCAGCAAGCTTGGACCAAAACAAGTGCGTGAAACTGTACAATCGGATTCTGGAGAACAAAGACGGATGCACTCTGATTGACGACGAAACCTATGCCACGGACGTTGGTGACGGCCGACAAACTCGGTGAAAATTGTTATTTATTGTTATCCGTGCTTGAAAAAAACACACCCATAAATCTATTGGTAAAGGCATCATACGCTGGAACTCGGTTAGTGAACAAGATCAATCGTTTTGTAGATTACTTCATTCCACCACGTAAAGGGTGATACGGTCAAAATTTGGTCAAGGGAAAACGCGTGTAAATCGGTGAAATCGTTTATTTAAAAAATCAAATTAAATTTCTTTTTCAAGTTCAATTAGTATAAAATTCAGGAAAAATATTCAGTTAGGCTTCCGCTTTTCCAAATCCGAATTGCCGGGCCTTACGCTTGACCCCTGCCATCAGATTTTGTACAGCCACCTTGTCCACCTTCTTCGCCGCAGAAAGCCAGTTTGCCTTGAACTGCTGCTCGTCCTTAGCAGTTTTTTGGTCTTCTTTAGGTTCCGCTTGACAATAGCCCAGTATTTCTCAATTGGGCGGAGCTCTGGCGTGTTGGGAGGGTTCTTGTCGCCTGGGAACCACCTGCACGTTGTTGGCGGCGTACCACTCCATGGCCTTTTACCGTAATGGCAAGATGCCAAATCCGGCCAAAACAGTACGGAACAACCGTGTTTCTTCAGGAAAGGCAGCAGACGTTTATTCAAACACTCTTTCACGTAAATTTCTTGGTTGACAGTCCCGGAAGCTATGAAAATGCTGCTTTTCAAGCCACAGGTACAGATGGCTTGCCAAACCAGATATTTCTTTGCGAACTTTGACAGTTTCGTGTGCTTGAAAATATCTGCTACCTTTCCCCTTCCTTTTGCCGTATAAAACTCCTGTCCCGGAAGCTGCTTGTAGTCGGCTTTGACGTAGGTTTCGTCGTCCATTACCACGCAGTCAAACTTCGTCAGCATCGTCGTGTACAGCCTCCGGGATCGCGCTTTGGCCGTCGTATTTTGTTTATCATCGCGATTTGGAGTCACTACCTTCTTGTAAGTCGATAGTCCGGCTCGTTTTTGGCTCGATGCACGGTTGTAGACGATACACCCAGCTTATTTGCGGCATCTCGGAGAGATAGGTTAGGGTTTCGCTTGAAACTACCGGCAACTCTCTTTGTCGTCTCAGTGGCTTCCGGTTTTCGATTTTCCCCCGATCCAGACTTCCTGGCTGTCGACAAACGTTCCCCAAACACTTTAATTACATTTGTAACGGTTGATTTGGCAACTTTTAGCGATTTTGCCAACTTTGCGTGCGAGTAGCTCGGATTTTCGCGATGCGCGAGCAAAATTTTGATACGCTGCTCTTCTTGCTTGGACGGCATTTTGACAACTGAAGAGTGAATTCCAAAATCAAAATAGGAGCAACATTCTACACACACACACCTTCAAAATGAGGGATGTTCAGGTTTTTAAATGCAAAATTGAAAGAAATACGTCAAGTTGATATTGACCAAATTTTGACCGTATCGCCCTTTAAGTCGAATGAACAACAACTCTGTCTACCTGTGATTCACTCTTCGTTGATTGAGTGTCTGTGGAAATACGACCCATAAAGATCGCCAGATGCTAATGTTCGGATACGAGAGATGATAGCATTCATTTGCACATATCATCCATTGTCTTTTAGTTGGAATGACAGTGTTGGAAGTTTTGTTAAGTATGTACCGTCTGGGAAAAAAATAGCCTACTCAATTAGATTTTATTTTATTTTCTAGCCACACGCATCCAATAAGTCGTGACAATTTTATTCAGGACTATTCACACAATGTGTTATGCACACCCAGTGCGGTAAAAACTCAATATCATTTGAAAAAGAATCGATGAAATTGAGAAAGACCACTGTTAGAGCTAGATAAAGATTGTGTATCGACAATTTAGCTTAGCATAGGTATCCCTACACTCCACAAGCTGCAAGATAGACTCTCTCTCTTGCTTGTTTACACATCCACTGTTCGTCCGATCGCTAACGATCAAATCAGCTGTTTGTACCACATAGAGTAGGAATAAAGAAATAGAATTTAGTCTAAATAAACCGTCGCGGAGTAAACACCGTGTTTTATCAGTTAGTGTTCGCGAAATAAAGGTGTTTCATTTAAACCAGAATTTTTTGTAGAGTGTCCGAAAATACTTACCACGACGGCGCGAACAACCACCTTTCATTATCACCATACCATAGTAAGTTCATTTGAACCTAGCAAACATATTCAATTGAACCACGAAGACTTCATTTTCAATTGAGAAGCATACTTACACTCAATTGAACTAACTCGCCTACTTCAAGCAGTTGAAAACAACGCCTTCGAATTCATTAGAGTTGCGGCCGTGCTCTGTGATTTGAATTCATTCGCTGTCAAATAAACAAGAATGAACATCACTCTTCACACATTAATGCTTAACCTCAGGTCTGACGATGTAGAACTGTCTTCTTTTCCACTCCTAGGTTACAGTTCTGAAGAGAACAGATACTTACATCAGTGCAGATGCCTTACTTAAATCGATATCATTGTTTATAAACTTGCGACAACTAGAAATAATTCTTCGATAAATTCAATGAGCTTATATGTTATAGGAAGGTCAAATGATAATTTGGATTGTTAAGCATACATTCTATGATAGTGGGACATATGAACTGCCGAGGACATTGACAAGTTTCTTGACTTCCATGGCATTGAATATTGTTATGCTTGCTGCTATATTCAGATTTATGTATTGGAATTGTCATCGAACGCTTACATTTACTAACTGTGGAATTTTAAATAGAGTACCAACCAGAGACTTCGAAAATAATCTAATTGCAAAAAGCATTAAGTTTGGAAATAATCTAATTGCAAAAAGCATTAAGATTGAAAACAATGGGTTGACTATAGGTATGGGGCCGCACATATTAGGTAAAGCGTTTTACTCCGCTTTTATTCTTAGAGGCAACTGAGGAATTGCGGCATTGGACCATCTCTTAGGTAATTTAGTGGATTCTTGTAATATGGACGAACCGTTAGGTTGAGCGCATAAAAAGTCAAAAATTCAGAACGTAGAAACGTGACAAAGGTGAAGCGTTAAGTATTTAACAGTGTAATTGTCAATGTTGGTTTAGTGTCAGAACGATAAATTTGGAAGGAAAATTTCTTCTATCAGAAAACAAATATAGCTATTTGAAATAAATTTAAATATATGATATCAGTTGAAATGATTGTGTGATATCCCCAGTTGCATTAGCTCGATTAAGTCTAACTCCAACCGCGGCTTCTAGCGGGTCCAGCAACTGTCTCACTGAAAAAATGACAGCGGAAGATTATGTAAGGACACGAGTTTTATTTCTGAATCTATTTACAACTGTCTTTCAAATGGTACGGCCTTTTTTGTAATGTTGCGTGGCTTCTTCAGCTATAAAACCTTGCTCTTTTCCATGTTTAGGTAACGAACCCGAAAATGTCGGATAAAGTTTCCGACGTCATACTTCCTTTGAATATATGTGCAAGCGGTATTTCCGGACGTTCGATCTCCTTCTTTTGCACAATGGATACCACAAGAAGCTCACTCGATTATTCGTCCCTTCTTCAATCGAATGGCCGTTCTGTTCATTTGACAAATGCTAAACACAACGATCACTATGACCAGTGGTTCGAATGAATGTGTCTTCATTCAATCGAATGGCACAAAGACCGTGAATAGTAACCCGTATGAATGAAACACTCACATAGTTCAAATATATTAAAAAACCACCGATATTTCAAATAAATAGAAGGTTCGCCAGCATCGATTGATGATTTGTGTTAGTTCGAATTCAAATGAATGATTTGATAATTTGCAGCACTGTGCACACCTAATGAATTTTATATCACATAGCATGCGAGAAAAATCGTCGTCGAGATTTCAATTGAAGAGGGTTAAATATCCATATCGTCGATTATCGTTCGTTGAACAAGCATTCGGTAATGCCGAACCATTTCCAACTAAGTAACCTGTGCTAGCATCAGTATCCCAAAACAGAAAATACTGGCCCAAAGGAACACATGTCACTTTATATTAACATTTGGCGTTCAGTTGCTACATATTTTCTGTTTCCCCTGCTTACTGGCTACACTAGTACTCAATCGAATCAGGAAACGAAAATGAATCACCAACAGAAATCAACGAACGAATCAATAAATTGTACACGCACGCAGTGATGAACACGCATACAATTGACAGGCGACGAAGTTCACGCTCTGTTTATTCAATGTTTACATTCCCCTTTCAGTTTTCAATTTGAGATGTGAAGTAGAACTTCTCATTGTGTGCGTTTATTGAATCAAAAAAGAGCGTGCAACGAATGATTTTTAATACACCGAACTGTCCGGACCTTCGGCCAATTGAACGATATTGGGCGATTGTCAAGCGGCACATTCGGAAGGAGGGTGCAGTGTCCCAAAACATGCAGGAGTTCCAGAAAAACTGGACATCAGCCACCAGGAAAATCTCAAACGCAACTGAGCATTCAATGAAGAACGTCAAGTTCAAAGTGCGAGCGTTTTACAAAAACTGTAGTTGAAATATGTGTTTTTCACTCGTTTATTCGAAAATCAATATTTCTTAGTGATTTTCAATACACTCTTTAGAACAAATTCACTGCTATGAACATTTCATTTTTGTATTATTTTGATTTTCTTTTTAATACGTTATTTAAACCGTGTTGCCGCTAATGGATATTCCCGCTAATGCTTCCTTACAATTATAGATCTTCCTATTTAGCATCATACATCTCGTGGAATCGACTCGCGTAAACTCATGTGACTCAATCCGGTAGTGATAGCTACCCTTCGAACGGAATCATATCGAAACTTGTAAACACAGCGAAGAGGGTATCCACTTACTACCCTTTGCTTGCACAATGATAGGAAGTTGCCAATTCTCAAATATTGTCATTTAACTTATCAACCGGTAGTCGCGATTTTATGGCTGCTATAAAAGAACCATTCCGGTGGACAACAGCTGACATTTGTGTTGCGTACCGTGGGAAGTGATAGTGATCAAGTGAGTAGTTATAGAATGAATCAGGTGTGAACGGTACTAGCAAAATGCGGAGCCACCTCATGCTGAGCCTTGTGGGCTCACTTATTCTATGCAGTGCGGTCCATGCCACTGACTACATACTGCAGTTCAACAATGCTGACGTCCGGGCTACGGCCTGTTCCGATTCCAGAGAAGTAATCGTGCAGAGAAATGGAAGAGTGGTACAGAGGATTCTGTTGGGCCATGATATGGCGTCGATGGTGCATTACGAGGAAATTGCCGATGGCTTTAAGCTGCGGAATGCCAATGGGGAAGAAATTGAGCTGGTGAAGGACGTGGATACGGTGGAATTTTCGTTGTTTACAATCGCCAGAAGGGTTCGTCACCGTTCCATGGCGATTACGGATTGCGTACGAATTGACGGATCCAATTGGTTTGGTGGGCCGCAGCAAAAGTATCAATACTGGCCGATTCAAAAGCTGAAATTCAGTGAGTATTCGATGTTGACGAAGGAGGCTGATAATTGTGCGGTTGCCGATCGTTATTGGTTAAACTCGCTGGGATCGTTTATCTACGTGGCCGATGAAACTCCGTTGTTTGTGGATCAGAACTACGGTGGGCCGGGACATATGTGTTTGGAGGCTAAGAAAGCGTTGCCCTACGATATCTACGATAACACTTATTCGTTCGTTTATCAGATCGGCGTGGCTAAGGATGCAAAAGACGCGCACATGGCTGCGGTTCGAAAAATATTGGGCAAGCCTTCGGGTCATCCAGCGGAAACGATGGTGAAGTATCCAATCTGGTCAACCTGGGCTCGATACAAGCGGGATATTGATCAACATGTGGTTTTGGAGTTTGCCAACGAAATAGTGAAGAACGGTTGGCCGAATAGTCAATTCGAACTTGACGACGATTGGGAGATGTGCTATGGAGCATTAAAGTTCAACACTACGAAGTTCCCGAACATTAGGGAGACAATTAATGCTATCCGAGCGGTAGGCTTCCCAAAAGTTACCATATGGATCCATCCATTCATCAACAAGGGTTGCGAACCGGTATATTCCGAATCAAAGCGAAAAGGATATTTAGTTGCGGATCACAACGGCAATACCGATACGGAATGGTGGAATAGTCAAACAGGACAAGCTGCTTACGTAGATTTCACAAAGCCGGAGGTAGCGCAATGGTTCACTGGGCGGCTGCAGGCCATTTTGGATGAAAGTGGAATCGATAGTTTCAAGTTCGATGCCGGTGAGACCAGTTGGACACCGCCGGATCCTGTGCTGAATGGACCACGAGCTCATCAACCGAATATGATCGTGGATGATTACATACGAACAGTTGCTAAGTTTGGAGATTTGGTTGAAGTGCGATCGGCTCACCGAAGTCAAGATCTGCCGATTTTCGTGCGCATGATTGACAAAGATTCCGAGTGGAACTGGAACAACGGTCTACCGACGTTGATCACCACCCTGCTGCAAATGAACATGGTCGGATATCCGTTGGTTCTGCCGGATATGGTCGGCGGCAATGGGTACAATGATCATCCACCGAACAAGGAGATGTTCATCCGTTGGCTACAGGCCAACGTATTCATGCCGAGCATCCAGTTTTCCTACGTTCCCTGGGATTATGATGCCGAAACGGTGCAGATATCGAAAACGATGACCACTCTGCATGAGAAGTACACTCCGCAGATTATGGAGAGATTCAAGCTGGCTGTTTCCGATGGATATCCAGTGAATCCACCACTTTGGTGGATATCGCCGAATGATACCGTTGCTCAGAAGGTGTACGACCGTAAGTTGCTGGAGGGGTCTTACTGTGATAAATCCATTACTTATCGGGGTTTCTTTTTTCCCAGAATTTTTGTTGGGAGATAACATCATCTCCGCACCAGTGACTAAGGAGAACGTTCGGGCAAGAGACATCTACCTTCCGGAAGGTAACTGGGTAGATGGAAACACTCTAGCAGAACATACCGGACCAAAATGGATTCGGAGCTACTCCGTCCCACTGAACACGCTCCCGTACTTTTTGCGGAAAGGTACGTAGGACAGATAGGACTTTATAGGTAAGAGATAGTAGTGATGAATAAAATTAAATCGAAGTAAACAACTGTTTGTACAATCATTTATCTATAACTGAGAAGATTGATAAGGCGATTGGTACTAGGAGGGACCAACACACGAATCTTTCACGAGAAGAGTCGCTGATAAAGTTGACACGTTTCATGTTAAGATAGGTGAACTTGCATAAGGTATAAAAGTAACGCAGACTCCAGCTGCTAGCATCAGTCTGTTTCCGAAAATTCCCCTTGTCTTCAGTGATGATTAATTCAGCATAGTGACAACATGGTAGAAAATTATACTAGGACATTGATGGTCCTAGTGCTGCTAGCAGTATCATGGGCTCAGGATATCAACTATAAGCTGCACTTTCATGCATCGAACACACTGGTGACGATAACCCCCAGGAGTCGATCGCTTATGGTGGAACGTGAAGGTAAAGTGGTTCAGAATGTCGTCATGGACCGTGATGTGCAATCGGCGAATGAGTATGAAGAAACTTCCAGTGGATTCATGTTACGCAACAGTCGCGGAGAGGAAATTGAAGTCCTAAAAGATGTAGATCAACCAAACTTCTCCCTGTTCACAATAGCCAGAAGAGTACGGTATGGTCCGAAGAAGGTCGCCGACTGTGTCAAACTACGAGGGTCGAACTGGTTCGGAGGACCTGAGCAGAAAAACCAATACTGGCCAATTCAGAAGCTTCGTCTTCGGGATTACTCCTACCTTTCCAAGCAAGTCGACAGCTGTTCCGTTGCCGAACGCTACTGGCTGAACTCGCATGGTTCCTTTGTCTTTGTAGACGACGAAGCTCCACTGTTCGTTGATCAAAACCATCGAAAACCGGGTTTTATGTGCTTGGAAGCGAAAAAGTCTTTACCATACGATACCTACGACGCCACGTATTCGTTTATTTACCAAATTGGAGTTGGCAACGATGCCCGAGAGGCGCATATCGATGCAGTGAACACGGTTTTGGGTAAACCTTCGGGGCATCCCGCGGAAGAGATGGTCAGGTATCCGATTTGGTCTACTTGGGCCCGTTTTAAGCGAGATATCAACGAGAATGTTGTCTTGGGACACGCTGATGACATAATTGCAAATGGCTGGACCGACTCGCAGTTTGAAATAGACGACCTCTGGGAGACATGCTACGGATCGTTGACATTCAACACGACTAAGTTTCCGAACATCAAACAAACCGTAGCCGACATTAAGGCTAAAGGCTTTCCCAGAGTCACGCTCTGGATTCACCCATTCATCAACAAAGTATGCGAGCCATTTTACTCTGAAGCGAAGGAGAAAGGATACTTGGTTACCGATAACAACGGCAGCACCGATACGTGGTGGTGGAACAGCGGAACGAACGAAGCAGCCTCCGTTGACTTCACGAACCCGGAAGCAGCAGAATGGTTCTCTCAACGATTGCGTGACATTCAGGAACAGTCTGGAATTGACAGTTTTAAATTCGACGCTGGTGAAACCGACTGGATACCGGTGGATCCTGTCCTCAATGGACCTCGCTCCAAACATCCAACTCTGTTCACCGTCGACTTTCTGCGAACTGTAGCCAAGTTTGGTGACTTGATCGAGATCCGCTCAGCTCACCGCACCCAGGATCTTCCCGTATTCGTCCGTATGCTTGATAAGGATACCGAATGGCTCGGGAATAACGGGTTACCAACGTTGATCACTACTCTGCTCCAGATGAACATGGCAGGTTTTCCGTTAGTTCTGCCGGATATGATTGGAGGCAATGGGTACGATCCGGGTGTAGCCGATGGCAACAATCCACCGAGCAAGGAAATGTTCATCCGCTGGCTACAAGCCAACGTGTTCATGCCAAGTATTCAGTTTTCCTATGTTCCATTCGGATACGACGAGGAAACGGTTCATATATCGAAGAAGATGACCGACCTGCACGAGAAGTACACCCCGCTGATTATGGAGCGTTTCAGACTGGCGGTTTCCCGAGGTTATCCAGTGAATCCACCCATATGGTGGGTGTCTCCAGGTGACACGGTAGCGCAGGCCATCGATGATCGTGAGTTGGTTTGATTTTGGTTGTAATCGTGTCCATTCATAATATATTTTATTTATTTTTAGAATTCCTTCTCGGTGATGATGTCATTGCGGCACCGGTTATCAAGGAAAATGCTCGATCCAGGGATATTTACCTGCCGGAAGGAGAGTGGGTCGATGGAAACCTGGATGTGCTCCATGTTGGTCCGGTGTGGCTGCGAGATTATGACGTTCCACTGAGCATGCTGCCATATTTCGTAAGAAAGACTACGCATCAGAATATGCAATAAAACGGAATGTGAACAGCCTAGAATACTAAACATTATCAGGGGTCTTTGCAATTTTGATAAAGAATACCGGTTCTATTGTAATACCGTATTTATGGTGGGTTTCAATTGACAGATAGATAGCTAGGTATCTGTTTGTTTTTATACATAGCTTTAAGTGGACATTATCTCTTCATATCTGAGGTTATCTGGTATCGGGTTGTGCGTGTTACAAGATTTAATCCGGTTGAGAAGTCTCTACCCTTGCTCGTTGGTTGAGTGTTTTTAATATTTATCTAACATTTGCCTTTAAAAAAATGGACAAAAATTGCCGATCTTTCATGGGTTTACCTTAACCCGTCCTGACGAACCTACCCATGCAGCAACGATCATAGTAACCCATGAGTCAGCAGACAACATTTGACAGCTCTCTTAGTCGAACTCTAACCATAATGTCAAAAACAGTGAAGCAACTCTGTTCAGAAGTGTGCACGTTCAAAGAACGGCACCCCAAAGCGTCGAAAACGGACATCGTGTGGCACTTTGTGGACGCCGGATACGGCCGTTCCGGCATCTACAACATCTTGGTACTATTAGACTATCAGAGCATCGAAAGAATGCCAGGTTCCGGACGGCCGACCCTAAGCGACAAGAAGATCCAAAGGATGCTGAAGAGGAAGGCCGAGGGAAAATTGGCTACATCGCTGCGTACGCTTGGCCGGGAGGTCGATTCAGCCGGCCAAACATTGAAAAAGTACCTGGCGAACATGAACATACATGTCAGGAAGCAGAAGTCGCATCCACTGGTTTCGGAGCTGCAGGCAATGACGCAGCAGCATCGGCTCAATAAGATAGTCAACTCGATTTTTCCGGCGAATCGCGACGTGGCGGTGGTGATGGACGACGAGACCTATCTCACCCTGGATGGCAATGACTGGCAGGGCACTTCTTATTTTACTTCCCCCACGAAGGAAGCGACCTCCGAGGTGAAGTTCATTTCACACACCAAGTTCGCCAAAAAGGTGCTGCTGTGGCTGAAAATCAGCGAGAAGGGGATGTCAAAACTGCTCTTCTTTCGCTTCGGACTGGCCGTAAACGGGAAAATTTATAGTACGAAATGCCTGCCGGAAGTTGCGTCGTTCATCAAGAAATGCCATAAGGGCGAAGACGCGGTGTTCTGGCCGGATCTAGCGTCGGCCCACTTTTCGAAGCGATCGTTGGAGAAGATGAACCGGCTGAACATCGATGTGGTACCCAAATCGGTGAACCCGCCCAACGTCCCCGGCTGCGTCCCATCGAGAATTTCTGGGCCAACCTGAAGCGTTAGATCTACTCCAACAATTTTGTCGCGAAAACTGATGAGGATTGCGCTTAGATTGCGCGATGCGTTTGTGTGTCCTGATCGAAAACGTGAAATACCCTTCTGCAATCAAAGGTTAGGGAGATTCTCACACTGAGGTGTAGTATCTTTGATTTTGCGGATGTATAGTTCCCTAGATGCCATACATTTTTGGGTCCAGACCTTCCAAATGATGACAGTGATACATGTGTTTTAAATTAACGGGTGTCCACTAAAAAATGAGAATGATTTCAATACTTTTCCATCAGAACAAAAACGGCCGCATAGAAATGTCACTTTAGATGAATGAATCGTTGCACTCTCCAGAAAATTTTCATACACTCTTATTTCACTCTAACATGTTCAGTCGTGTTCAGCATGCCGTCGAAACAGGAAGAACTGCGCGCGCGCGTTGTACAATTCTTTCAAGCGAACGAAGATCGTGGAAAAAAATACACGGTGGACCATTTTTGTCGTGAAAAAGTTCCGGTATCCACCGTATACCGTATCCTGGCATGCATGAGAGTAACCCGGAAGAAAGGTTGCGGCCGTCCAGCGAAAATAATGAATGAGAAAACGCTCCGCTCGCTGCGCAGCATGTTCAACAACAAGGATTCGGTAAGTCAACGGGAAGCAGCCCGAAAGTTCCATTGTTCGAAGTCACTCATCTGCAAGACGCTAAAGAAAGAAGGAATAGTGTGTAGAAAGAAAACCAGATCCCCAGAGTACACAGATGAGCAGATTCAAACCGTGAAATCCCAATGCCGCTGGATGACTCGGAATTACGGCGGAAAATCTTTCGTTCTGGACGACGAAAGCTACTTTCCTCTTTCGAAGTCTCAGATACCGGAAACGACCGATTCTACACTAAGGACAAATCTACTACTCCTCCAAAAGTAATGTATAAGTTCAAGCACAAATTTGAATCGAAGGTTATGTTATACATCGTAATATCCGATAAGGGTATTTCGAAGCCGTGGTTCAAACCAAGCGGTTTGGCCATCAACCAGGAGGTGTACCAAAGAGAGTGTTTGCAGAAAATACTCATCCCATTTCTTAAACAACATCACTCGGATGGCAAATACGTGTTTGGCCGGACAAGGCATCATCGCACTACGCAAAAAAACGCTAACGTTTTTGGAGAGCCAAAATATACCATATGTCCCAAAGACCGGAATCCGACAAATTTGCCACAGTGCCGTCCTATCGAGGATTTCTTCGGTCTTTTGAGCTCCATGGTATACAAGGATAATTGGAAGGCCAAGAACACCAAGCAACTTACCAACAGGATCAAAAGCTGCATCCGAAAAATCGATGTGGCTGCCGTCCAGCGGTCATGTTCCAGCATAACGACTAAGCTGCGCCGCACGGCGGACCACGGACCATATGACAATATTCACTAAACTTAGTTTGAAGATTTAAGTTGACCCTTTTAATAAAATAAATCAGTTTGAACAAAACTTCACTGGTATTTTTTTCCTGACCCATTCTTTTCGTTCTCATTATTTAGTGGACACCCGTTAGATCCGGGTACTGACCGGTTGTAGTAGTTACCTTGTCTACAAAAAGCAGCCACGCAGTCGGCCTCAATATTTCCTGGGATCACACAGAGGAGCGAATCTAAGAGTCGACTGGACCCATGGATAGGATGGAGTTTCTGATCTGAGGGCCGCAATTACATTAGCAGAATCAGAGAAAATTACCAGCGATTGATTCATAGGAAGATAACAGGCATGTTGTTCCCTGAACAGACTAACCTTCGATGTTGCAGTGAATTGGGTGTTCAGGGCTCCCACACAGACATTGTAATGCACTAGCACGACCAGTTGTTGGCTAGACTTGATTCTTACGTCCTCTGTTATCGGTTTTCTCACTGTGCTCCAAATAACTTTACTCCGGTTTGGGACAACTTTTAAACTACACTACATAGAAAATTTTGTGCAAAGGGTTGTCTTAGCGTATCGACCTGCACGGTGACCTGTGCGTAACTAAACTACTCTTCGCATACAGAAAACTCGCACCAGATCCAGATAAGCTGGTTTGCTGCGATAGAGAGAGATTACGTCACGGATACCGACGGTCGATGGTCTGTCGAGCCAGGTCGACACACTGATCGGTTGGCTCGCCATTGGTCTTAAATGACATTCGTGTTATCATCATCCTACAAACAAATGGCTACTTCGTACCGAAAAAGGCAGAGCGATCTCTCATCCCCATCAGTGGCCGGTATACAATGGATGATGAACAGTAGCCAAGACGTTAACAAGTCAGGCTGGCGGTGGTTTCTCAGACGACTACAGTAGTGGCTAGCTGCTGACTCGCTTTGTCACCCACCCTGAAAGTGTAGACTTCTTGGAGTAGTCACAAATACCCATGGCGCCATCTGTTCCAAAATCCCTGGAACCTTTACTGCACCGGTTGAACGCGGTCCAATCGATTGGTTCAGGTAGATCGTGAAGTGATAAACGTATTAGAAAATGACCTGGTTTTAAATGTCCTAAGTAGTTCGGATTATTGGAGATTGGTGTAATCGGCCGGGAAGTGAAGGAAACTTCGACTTGCACGAGCAGAGTTTGGAAATCATCCGATGAAATCCTTTCCTCTCCAACGGCTCCAAACAGATGAGGTTTGGCATATTTATCAGCTGCCTCCCATAGCCCATGAAGTGCCGTGGGATGCCTTCGCGAACAATTCTTGTAGCCTTGGTTTGGGCTCTAACAGCATTGGTTCCTTCGTCGCTGAAGATGTCTGTGCTTGTAAAAAGCGATCAGTGGATAAATCTGACGAGCTCTTGTTACTGGCAGCAGCCGGTAAACGGGGTGATGCCACTGTCGATTCCCTCGCGAAAGGAAATGAAGGCAGAGTGGAATGACATATCGGTAAAAACGTAAAAACAATAAAAGCATATGAATAATCATTACAATAGATCATTGCACGCTGGCGTCATCAATTCAGTAATGACAGTTCAGGGAGCTTGTTTATGTGGACTTAGAATATTATCGGTATGATTGGTTTGAGATTTTGTGCTCTAATTTTATTACGATTGACGTAAAATTGCCGGCACAGTGATAGGTAAAAAATAAGCACATAATTTCCTGAATCTAATCGTTTAAAATTCAGAAAAAAAGCCAATGAAAAATTTTGTTTGAGCGGCTCACATTCTAACACCTTGTATACATGCTCCCTGAACTGTCAAAAAAGTGAGGTTAATTTATTTGGTGGATGTAAATAGGGGTGTATTAAGTCAAAGGGATTAAATTTGTTCGTGGATTTGAAATTTGTAAACATACAGTATGTAAACAAAGTTTATCCACCCTTTCTCACTTGGCACATTTGCTTCAAATAATCCACCAAAACATTGAAAAACGATTTTTAATATTAAGTTTATTTCTCAAGGGATAAAAAGAAAGTCAAATAACGATAATTTGATGTAAAAGCACGAACTGTTCGTGTCTGAGACCAAATATATAAAAAAACGATAAAAAATAATTCAACAAAAGTATATCCACCATAATCCTGAAAATCATTCAATACTTCGTGTGACCTCCCTTGGCTTCAAGGACGGCTTGACATCGTCGTGGCATTGACTGGACAAGCTAAGCAGTCGTTTCTGGTGCGATTTTGTCCCATTCAGTTACAACAACTTGTCGTAATTGTTGAATGCTTGTTGGTTTGTGTTCCTGAACCTTAATTTTCAAAATAGACCAGAGATGTTCTATTGGATTAAGGTCAGGAGACTGTGCTGGCCACTCCAAAACATTGATTTTCTTTTCCTTGAACCATTCGGATACCAGCTTCGATGTGTGCTTTGGATCTCCATCTTGCTGAAACGTGTATCTCTGGCCCAGCTTCAGTTTGTGTGCACTTGCTGAAAGTTTTCGTTTCAGTATGTCCAGATAAACCTCCTTTGTCATTATTCCGTCAATTAATTTGAGTTCTCCAACGCCAGACGAAGCCATCGAGCCCCAAAACATGACTACCTGCACAGAAAATGATAAAAGCTAGTTAAGTTAGTTGAAATTAATGATGTTGCAATAACTCACCTCCACCATGTTTGACTGTAGGCATAAACACTGGGTTTACAGACTTTCACCGGTTCTGCGCCATTTTCGTGTGATACCATCAGACCCAAATAGCATTATTTTAGTCTCGTCTGACCAAATGACCTTTCTCCAATCATCGACTGTCCATGTAATATGATCTCGAGCCCACTTCAATCGTTTTTTAATGTTTTTCGCTGACAACCATGGTTTCTTAATTGCCACTCTACCCTTCAGACCTTGTAGATGCAATCGATTTTGGATTGTTTGAGGTGTCACATGGATAGAAAATTCACTCTCAACTTTCTTTGCAATTTTTGGAGCTGACAAACCTCGATCTTGTTCCGCCTTTCTGACGATAGCCCTGTCAATCCGGGAACTCGACTTCGCCGGTCGCCCTGATCGCTTTTCTGGTGTGAAAGAACCACTCTTTGTGTACTTCTGAACAACTTTGGAAACCGTATGTTTACGTATCTGAACGATATTAGCAATTTGACGGTAGCTTTTACCGCACTTGTGATGCTCTATGATAAGTTTTCTGGATACTCAGCGAAATTTGTGCGTTTTTAGGCATTTCGAAACACGAGAACTCAAATTTGAATCACGAAAGCTTCTACACTACGAAAGGATAACTGCATGCAATGTTTACATACGAAAAAGTGACAGGAACCGCTCAATACACGGCAAAATGGTACTAAGCATGTTTGGGTGAATAAACTTTTTTTGCATGTTTTACTTACCTTTTCTGTTGATCTTGGCATAGATTTTCAAGAGCAAAATTAATTCAATTATATTTAATGGTATAATGATAGGTAGTATATAATGGACCAAACGCATAACAACACTCATTTTATCAACTAATATTTGAATCGATAACAGGAAAATTGTAAATTTGAAGCAGGGGTGGATATACTTATTTTACATACTGTACAGTGAGTAAGAGTTTCTATTGGCTGTAACTAAAAATGAGAAGAAAAATTAGTAGTTTCCATTTAATTTCGACTACCTTTGCTTATCTTGACAGAAACGCGTATTTCGTCTACACACTTAGAATTATATGCCGAGTCTCGGCTTTCTGAAACCATAGTGGTGGCATATTTTTCAACATATTTCAGTAGTTATTCTAGACACCTGCTTAAACTAACTGCAAGCGTCGTAGCCAGAACCTATCACCGATAATGGAAAACGATACTGATGCCAAGACCCATGCTGACTTCGCAGGGGGATGATGATCTTTAATCGCGGGTCGTAAAACTACACTCGGGTCTCCAGTGGGATTCTTCGGCAGGAACTTTCGATGGAAACGATCATCCAAACATGGATGAAATTTTTTGTAGGATGTTCTCGAATGTCAGAACGAACACTGTTTTCTAGTTGCCAAATTAGCAGCTACAAAACTGAAATGTATTCAATTATTTTAAGTGTACTAATAGTAGTTATTAAATAAAGCTAATCTTACATTTTCAGTATTTCTTCTTTCTTTTCAGGTTCAGACTTCTGCAGAAAGGCGTGGGTGTGTGAAATCTACAGCTAAGTATTATAATTTTAGGTTAAAATTTATTTTTACGTGATTTTAATGATCTCCCTTACAATGGCCCAAACTAGAACGCACCACAAATATTCGGCATATACTAATAACCATGAATTAATTAATTAGATGTTAATAACAACTACAATCAAATATGAATCCTAGAGAATTTGAGTTGCTTAGTGGAATACCTGTAACTAAAAATGAGAAGAAAAATTAGTATTTTCCATTTAATAGGGGGTTTTAATTTTAAAAAATCATGTTTTTTTCAACTATCGATGATGGGCGTTCTTCCTAACACAAACATATTTTTTATGAATCTCAACTATTTTTTCTCGATTTTTATACAAGAAAAAACTTATAATTTTTATTTTTACAAACTGACATGCAGTTTTACAAAGTGACATTTATGCAAAGTGACAGCACTTAATTTTCAGCTACAGGAGCTCCGATTATGACATATATGTCAATTTTTATATGCTAGAAATCAATGGTTGGTTCATTGGTTTAGGAAGTCTGTTTTTTTGTAACGTGTTTCATGGTGAAATAGGGTGGTGTTGTCTTGCAATCATGCATTTTCATAATACTTTAAAATTGTTTTTTCGATAGTTTCGCTTGTCAAAATTAAAAAATAAATTAGATGCCGGAATATTATTATATTTATTATCGAACCATGTTAAAATCCACATACCCCTATAATACCCGATTTCAACTACCTTTGCTAATCTTGACAGATACGCGTATTTCGTCTACAATGTGCAGAATTCTTGACACTGAAGAAGTCTGCACATTGTAGTCGGTAAACGCACGGTCTACCAAGCCGGTGGTGGTGGGTTCGATTTCCGCCCGGTCTGGGATTATTTTCGGGTAGGAAAATTTCTCGATTTCCCTGGGCATAACGTTTTCATTAAAGAAAAGGATTTTTTTCGGATGGTGATAAAAAAAGCTAAGACAGAAATTGCTTCTGATTAATTTCACATGGAAGGTAATTATTTAAGCTTACTTGCAAAACAATTCGGCAGTTAACCGGAAAATTCGCCATGGCGGTTTTTGAGTTCTTTCTTCGTTTTATTTATCAATTCCTCTTCAATTTTCGCGACAAAATTGTTGGAGTAGATCTTACGCTTCAGGTTGGCCCAGAAATTCTCGATGCTACGCAGCTGGGGGACGTTAGGTGGGTTCGCCGATTTGGGTACCACAACGATATTCAGCCGCTCCATCTCCTCCAACGATTGCTTCGAGTAGTGAGTCGACGCCAGATCCAGCCAGAACACCGCGTCCTCGCCCTTATGGCATTTCTTGATCAACGACGCAACTTCCGGCAGGCATTTCGTATTATAAATTTCCCCATTCACGGCCAATCCGGAGCGAAAGAAGAGCGGCTTTGACATCCCCTTCTCGCTGATTGTCAGCCACAACCTTCTTGGGGAACTTGGTGTGTGAAATGAACTTCACCTCGGAGCTCACTTCCTTCGTGCGGGAAGTAAAATACGAAGCGCCCTGCCAGTCGTTGCCATCCAGGGTGAGATAGGTCTCGTCGTACTTCACCACCGTCACGTCGCGATTCACTGGGAAAATCGAATTTACCATCTTATTCAGCCGGTGCCGCTACTTCATTGCCTGCAGCTCCGAAACCAGTGGCCGCGACTTCTGCTTCCTGACATGTATGTTCATGTTCCCCAGGTACTTTTTCACTGTTTGGCCAAGCGCACGCAGCGATGTAGTCACTTTTCTCTCGGTCTTCCTCTTCAGCATCCTTTGGAGCATCTTGTCACTCAGGGTCGTCGGCCGTCCGGAACCGGACTTACTTTCGATGCTCTGATTATTGTCTAATAGTGCCAAGATGTTGTAGATGCCGGAACGGGCGTATCCGGCATCCACAAACTTCCCCACGATGCCCGTTTCGACGCGGCGGAGTGCCGTTCTTTGAACGCACACACTTATTAACGGAGTTGCTTCACTGTTTTTGCCATCACGGTTAGAGTTCGACTAATAAAGCTGTCAGATTTTGTCTGCTGACTCATGGGTTACTATGATTCATGTTGCATGGATAGTTTTGTCAGTGTGGGTGAAGGTAATTGGGTATGTACCCGAAATATACAGAATCGACTCTTACCTTACCTCCCAAAAAGTATCGGGAGGAACACATTACTCATAGTGGATGACCAACATCGCTAAACCACTTCCACTAAACCTCGATAGAGACAACCAGATCTGGGTGCAAAAGTTTGAGCACTCGTTGAGCTCTTTGTGTGCTGTACCAACTTCGAGGATGTTTGCCACAAAAATAAAATAAACAGGAAGCTTCATGAAAGTAGTCTTCGATTATAAATGTTAAGGGAAGGAATGTTGTAAATGGAATATATTATTCTATAAAGTATACGACAAATATATTAAAATCTAGAAAATCTAAAATAAATAACAGTCTTTGCACAGGTGTGGCAGTACACCAAGTCCCAATTCCACGATCAACAACAATGATCCGCTGGTCCGCACGGACAATGCTGCTGCTGCCTTCTCCGTTCCTCGAAAAGCATCCGATCGATTTTCTCCAGCTCGGCCTGTTCTTCCGCCGACGAAGGAGCACAACAGCGCCCCTCCGATCGGTCATCATCCCACCGGAAGGACTTCTTCCTGGAATTTTTCCCTTGAAGCACATCACCCAATTGTTCCTCGTTCTCCAACTTCATCTTATGGACTTCCCGAATCATTTTGGCCCACTGCTGTTTGTAGAACATTTTCGACTTTTCCAATTCCTGGAAGCGCTTCTCCAGCTCCTTCCTCAGTGCATCATTATCGCGAAATTTAGCTTTCAATTCGGAATGCTCTGTTTCTAACTTCTCATAGGCACATTTCAGTTGATCATTGTCCCGCGACAGCGAGTCGTTTTTCACCTCCAGTTCCCGGCAGCACAGACTTTGCAGTTTAGCCTTGTGAGTGTAATCCTCTTCCAGGCGGGAGGCCTTCTGTCGCAGTTCGATCAATTGCTGTTGGTAGGATAGTTCCAGTTTCGCCCGTAGCTCTTCCGATGATTTATCCTGTTCTGCGCGTTGCACGTTCTGAAGTGCGAGATTCTTCTTGGTTTCCTCTAGGGTCGCAGTCAGAGCGGAAACGTGCTCCAAGCGTTGCATCAGTTCCTAAATTGTGGCAGATTGTAAATATGAGATTTTTGAACTAAATTTTTAATCGAGCAAAAATGGTAACTTACCGCTTTATCCTTCATCTGTTTCCGTTTCCACTCGTTCGCAACTTTCGCCAAATAGGCCACCTCCTTCTGTTTCAACTCAACCAAAAACTGCTTCCTCTGATCCATCATCCACTGTTTCTGCTCCTCTAACATTTTGTACGAAAGCTGATCATCCAACTGCCCCCTTGCATTTTCGCTTCCAACAATCACTTCCGGACCGCCCGTAGGATGTCGGCTGTTGTAATTAATACCAACTTCGTCCAAGAAACTAAAAACCGTCGCCATTCCGATGCTCTCACCGCTTTGATTTTCCAATATCAGCACTCCGGACTGCTTCTCCTTGGTTCCTACGACCAAGCTCTGATTGTCCAATTGTGCAAATCCGAACAATCCATGTGGACCGTGTAAGCTTAGCTTGGAACTTTCGGCAGTTATCGATTCCAGCACTCGATCTGGCAGAGACGAGAAAAACAGCTGCAGCATGAGATTTGAAAGCTCTAAGGTTTCCGATTCGATTGCCTCCAGTTCCATGGTAGTTTTGACTAATGGCGTGTCCGCTCTCGGATGGTATAATGAAATTTGCCAGAGGCCCGGGGCAGGACGCTGATTGAACTTGATGCTTTGAAGAAGCAGGTTGTAGCTGAAGGTGCGTGGAATGTCTCTGAGGTCTCGATCCTCACATTGCAGGATCGATTCGATGTCAGTTTTCTCCGCCGGAGCCGAGGGCGGAGGACCAATTGGAAGAACGGGATTGAGATTAATTGACGGAATGGAGGGAGCTTCTGGGACTTCTACCAGAGGATGATTCGCCTGTGAGGAGTTCTTTTCCGACAAGGATTCAAGACTTTTCCTTATGGGCTCGGAAGGCGTTTGACGATCGGAAGTGAGATACTTCAGACTGAATTTGCATTTTATAGTGGGTAGCGCCTCGGAAGGCCGATCGGTAACTTCATCTGAGTTCCGTTTGTCATCGTATTTGACAGTTGCCGATTCGATCGGGTAATACTTTTCAACATCCTGGGTTGACGAATTATCGCGGTACTTGGTGAGAAATTCTGATAGTGATTCGTCTTGTATCAAATTTCCGAAGCGGAAATAGCAACGACCTAAACCAACAGATTCGATGTTAATTTTCAACCACTGAAACCATTCAATCAATAGACTTACCTATCACTTTATCTTCATACAACACCTCCAACCGAATGAGAAATACTTCCTGAAAATATCTTTTCAACGAATGCAGCGAGGTCCTATAGTTGATGACAATCTTCTCCTGGATGTAAAACGTCTGATTGGACTTTCTTTCTAATGAACAAGGATAGTTATCTCCCAGCAGTTCGTACCGCATTTGGAATCCAGCCGGCAGTGCATTCTCCCCTCCTTCCGGAAGCAACCTCCGCAGCTGTTTGGCATACTTCAGCACAATCTTCACCAGAAAGATATCACATTCCTGGTCGTACTGTCCCACTTGTAGCAAGCCACGCTCTTCTAGCAGCTCAATCGGAAGCCCTTCGCCCGATCCCAACCGGGATGGCTCGGGGTTGGTGAAAATCACCAAACTTCTATCCATCTCCTGTTCCGAATCGCACCCCACGTCCTTTTTCCGATGTGGATTCAAATACTCCTTATCGGTAATAAATACCGCTAGTTGCACTTCAGGTTTCTGATTCTTCCATTCCGGTGTAGACAGCCCTATCACCCGATACCATCGAGACTTGACACTGTTCGCCTTGGCTGGTGCCAGCAGGGGAACGGACCGCAGCGGTAGCACCAGATGGCCAATTAGTGATCTAGGTTGATCCGTGGAGGGCGGATGATGGTCAACCGAGTAACATTCTATTTTGATCGGAAGGTTTTCAGTCTTCATGCGTTTCACGGATCGACGATCGGTTTCCATACCAGGTTGCTTTCGAAACTGGTGGTTGTTATTCCGGTAAGCGACCGCCCGTCTCCAAAATGTTTTTATCCAGCGAGGCACTGAGCAGGATCGGGGTGTTTTTCGGCCGGTGAAAGTTGATGGCTGAAATTGGCTTCCGTGTACTGTGGTCATAGATTAGGGAACAGAAGTCGATTCTTACCATCTAGAATGTGGAGTACGATAACAAGTTGATCGCGCGGTTGATCCATTGAACTTCACTATATTCAGGAAAGGGACTTCTTAGTTGGCTGCATGAAATCACATAGACGATCATATAAATAAATAGAAGAAAGTATTCCTAGAAAATTGGGCAAGTGACATCACACAACAAACTGTATCGTTTGTATTCGCTGAATGATAGTAACTGCCGGAACTGTTTACAAACTGTTGTAAATAAACCGAACGCAAGGAAAACGAAAGCTTCGGGTGTTGAATTTGCAATTACGAAGTTTGACGTTTTCATGAGAGTCAACGTGAGTGACTTGAGCTGCTATGTGAACAGGGATCCCAGATATTTTATTATTTTCCTAGTATGAAAATTTGGGAAATGTTGCCCGAGATGTTTTGGCATTTTGTTTTTAACTCTTTATTTGTTCCAAATTTATCAATATTTACATTACATGTTAATCTAGGTGCTCCAACTACTACCGTCACGTATCAGCCTTAAGTGTATTGTTTACAGAGAAAAAAAAACCTTAATTGTGAAAATATGTACCTAATTTTGTTTACATTGTTCTAAGGCATGAACAGCAGTTCAGTATTTTGAACACGTTTTTATTCCTGCGTGTCAGCATAACAATAATAATCTTCAAACTAAAAACAAGCTCAAATTAATTTTAACTAACATAAAGGGAATTAATCGTTGCAAAAGAAGATTGCAACGATTTTTGCCTGAAATTATTAATTCGACATGGCTTTTTTCGCGAATTCCTCGTCATTTAAAACTCGCCTAATCAATCCACCACGATTATTTCGAAAAGGAAGAGCGCACCTATCCGATAATTCTAGGAACTTACATGGATAACCTTTGTGCCACGAGAAATTTACGGAAGAAGCCATTGTTTACGTTTGTCAGTTAGGCCCTAATGAAAAATCTTTGTCAAATTATTTTGTTGGACTTTTCAAGCTGAACAATGCATTAGGTCCTAAGTAACATTGAGAGATTCTCTTCGTCGACTTTCTCTTTCGTTAATAGTTTGCCTTTTAAACGTTTTGCCTTAGGGGGAGACAACTTAATCTTGCATTAGTTTTAATGCCAATACTATGAGTATTGGTGAAAATAATAAAATTAAAATATCATTATACGGTATTATGATATCATAAACTGTCAATACAATGCTATAGGGGTATGTGGATTATAACATTGTTCGATAGCAAATATAATAATATACCGGCAGTTAATTTATTTTTTAATATTGACGAGCGTAACTATTGAAAAAACAATTTCAAAATATTATGAAAACATTTTGATTGCAAGACAACATCATCCTATTTCACCATGAAACACGCTACAAAAAACAGACTACCTAAACCAACGAACCAACCATTGATTTCTAGCATACATAAGTTGACATTTATGTCATAATGGGAGCCCCTGTGACTGATAATTAAGTGCCGGGAGCCCCCTGTTACTGAAAGTAAATGTCACTTTGTGAAACTGCATGTCGGCACAGAGAACAGACATTGATGTCCATATACCTTTTTTTGAAAAACGTGTGTAAAAGTATAGGGGAGCAGCCGGTATAAGAAGCAAGTGCAGAAAAATACAAACAAAACTTTTCAGGTTATGTGCTAGGATTTTCATTGATAAACATTGACATGACAGTTATCGAACAAATGCAGCGCCGCCTACCGGGAGCATAACGACATACATTTGAAATATCGGTTAAAAGTTTTACACAAGTAGCAGACCGAAGATGAACGTCTGTTCTCTGTGATGTCGGTTTGTGAAAATAAAAATGATTAGATTTTTCTTGTTTAAAAATCGAGAAAAAATAGTTGAGATTCATAAAAAATATTTTTGTGCTAGGAAGAACACCCATCATCGATACAGATGAAAAAAAAACATGTTTTTTTAAAACTAAAACCCCCTGTATTATAATACGATTTAATGCGAAAATTAAAGATGTCTCCCCCCTAGCGTTTTGCTGATGTTTTTGACGTATTGGATCCTTAATTACGTTTTATATTACCGTACTGTGTGTTGACAATTCTTGAACATGTTTTAACATAGTCATAGGAACGCAAAGAGAAAGTCGACGAAGAGAGTCACCCAATGTACCTTGGACCTTATGCAATGTTCAGCTTGATTTGTTCTAAAGTATCAACATTTGAAATTCTATGTACTTCGTTAGTACTGTACCACCTTGATTATCACTTGGCACCTTGATTTCGTAAAGCACTTGGTAAAATTTTTCTCAGCCTAACAGAAGCGATACCGATTTTCTAACTATGACATTCCTCGGTGAGTTATCTCCAATGGAAGGCAAAATTTGTCCACCCAGTCATCGGATTCTGTACAGATGATTTCATGGACAAACGGTGACTAACAGCTGCAATACTTGAGAACGCCGTGTATTAAAAATTGTTGCATTAGCACGGAATACTCCACTTGGTACAGAGTTGTAACGGTTACCGGTTCGAGGAGTTCATCCTGCTACGGCAGAGGCGGAATGTCTTTCGTAAAGCAGTTCTCAGTGCCATCGACGAGGACGAGAAGAAACGGAATTTGGTGTTCGTTGCACTTTGAACGCTTTGGAAATGCCACAAAATTTTAAACGGTATTTGCCGTATTTGCGATACCGGTGAGTGTAAGGTGTACATTTTTGTTCAAAGATAAAAAAAAGATAAAAAGCAAGGACGCCAAGGTAAGGTTTACGTTTACCTATATATTCTTTCCGCAATTTATTTCTTGTCGAATGATATCGCTTATCACAAGAAAAGTTTCACGAGGTCGTCCTCTTACTAACAAATCTACTGTGACGGATGGTAGCGTGTCAAAACTTGTGTTGTTAGTTTTCGACTGTCAAATTGATGTTAATTTAATAAGTTATATTCAATATATTTTGCTATAGATCTGCATGTACGCCGGCCATCCTCAAGTTCTTTCAGTAGGGACTGAATGTATGGATCAAATTATGCATGTGAAAAATAGCAAAGTTACTTGAACTAAAATAAAAGTTTCATTGAAAATTTCTTCAATCATAGAATTTTCTCCAATATTTTCTCAAAGCAGTAAACAGCTGCTGCCACCTGCTGGGCCTGTTGTTGATGATTGATTCAAAACGCTCCCAGGCTGTCCGCGCTGGCCGGATACGTGCACCCTTTTAGCAACACTGTGGTCCATTCCATCTTGGTTCTGCTCTTGCTGTTTTTGTTGCATTTGTTGTTGATGTTGTTGTTGCTGCTACTGTTAAGATTTCCGGTTCTGCTCCTGTTTAAAGGGAAATCCTTGTTATGCAAAGTTTTTTGATTATTGAGGAAAATGACCTACTTGTTGTTGTTGTTTTTATTTATTTATTTGACAACATCTTCGACACAGAAGTCACACAGACTGGTTAATCAACACTCTTAATTCTAAATTTAAAAACTACTTTACTAACATTAAAATCGAAACAGTCACACACTTCATTGAAACGTCTACAACATAAATCCAGTGGATTGTTCAGGCCGTAATTTGTTCGATGGCTGGCGATCCACAGCAGATGCCGACTTCGGAGCTGACGAGAAGGTACATAAAACCACATATTTTCGAGAAGGCTGCTACAGTCGATGTTGCACTTAAGCACGTCGAAAATGAACAACCTTTGCAGCATCACTCGACGACTCACCAGCGGTTGTAAATAGAGAAGTGCGCATCGATGTTCGTATGGCGGTAGGTTCACTGGGTCGTTTCATGGCAGCCCACGTAGAGCATACCTTATGAAGCGCTTCTGGACTCTCTCAATGCGAGCTATATGGACGGCATGATACGGAGCCCAAACCTGCACTCCATATTCAAGTACACTGCGAACTAAAGCACAGAACAGGGCCTTCAGCGCATGCACGTCATTGAAATGGGCTGTGTTCCGGTGCAGGAAACCTAGCATCGCATTGGCTTTCGCAGTTGTCACTGAGATGTGTTCGTTAAACCGAAGTTTACTATCAAGTATGACGCCAAGATCCTTGATTGACGTGACTCTTTCTAATGGCAAGTTGTTCAGCCCGTAGTTAAAAGATACAGTAGTCCGACATCGAGTGAACGTCATTACTTTACATTTCGCCGCATTCATTTGCATTCCGTTCATTTTGCACCAAGATGAAACACTTTCAATATCAGCTTGCAGTGCACCGTGCAGTGTTGTTGTTGTTGTTGTTTGCTTTTACCTTTGTCGTACTGATCTTCATCCGTTAGAAATTCATGCTTTGGATAAGGTATAGGGCAGCCGTCAATGTCCATCAAAGGCATGGGATCTTCCGAAAAGTAGGGATCCAACATTACCTGTTCCAAAGTAATCTATCAGCACCAACTTTTGTAGCACGTGAGAGGCCTTACTATCCGGTATAATCTTATGAATTCCGAAACAATCGGTAGACCCTGAAAAGAGTAAAAATGTAAATTGGCTGTAATTTTGGTTTTAAATTAAACTTAAAAATGCTTGCGCTTCAAAATGTTAAGGCGCAGCTATAATTGGGAGCGCACCGGCGCGTTGCGGCAGCTTTTCACAGATAATCTATATATTTTATGTCAAAAGCTATACCAATATACCAATACCAATATACCAATCAATATGCAACAAGCGATTTGAAATTGGTTCACTGTTGTAGAACCCCTTAGTCCGAAGTATACCTTGAAGCCAGCACCTTGCTATACATATTTGCGCCTTTGTTTTGATTTGCTGTGTTATTTTGACAGAATATTTGAGAGTTTGTTCGTGTGAGTTCATTATAGGGAGTCAATTATTAAGTTTGGGACCGAACTTGGGACCGGTGTGCTAGTACTGACTGAGCCAAGAAATCGTATTTGTTCGGGACCTATGATTATTCGGGAGTCTATGATTATACTCTATGCCCAGGGAGTCTAGAAATTTTCCTTAACGAAAAATGCCTAGACCAGACCGGAAATCGAACCCAGTTTTCTCCAGCATGGTATTGCTTTGTAGCTGCGCCTTTGCCGACTGAGCTAAGGGACCACCACCACCCTTATGCGAGGTGGCATTAGGCCTTCCAAATAAACGAAAAGTTTGAAGCTTGTGTGTTGGCATCAGTCATTCATTCGGCTTTTTTTAATGATTGAGAAATGGTCACCCAAATCATAAACAAAGTTAAGTACCGCGTACTCAATATAAATTGATTAATGTTCTCTGGATGAATGTAATAGAAATTCAATATCGGCTAGTCTATTTGCCACCAGTCACCACTAGATCACAGAGAACAGACATTGATGTCCATATATCTTATCTTGAAAAACGTGTGTAAAAGTTGATATGGGCAGCCGGTATAAAGAGCAAGTGCAGAGAAAAACAAACAAAACTTTTCGGGTTATGTGCTAGGCTTTGTGTTTATAAACATTTACATGACAGTTATCGCACAACTATAGCGCCGCCTACCAGGAGCATAACGACATACATTTGAAATGTTGGTATAAAGTTTTACACAAGTAGCAGATCGAAGATGAACGTCTTTTCATTGTGACTAGATGCACTGCACGCTATTTCTAAACAACTCAAATTTGAGTATGATGAACTCAAATTCGTCGGAATTATGGCTACCAAAAAGTGAGTAAAGATAGTTTGTAGTGGAAAAATGACAAACAGTCAACATCGGCTTGAATTCAATCGATGTTTGCTAACTGTCAACGTGTTACTCCTAACCATCTTTACTCACTTATTTTTTTCAATATATTTTTGAGTATGTTCTTGCTTTTTCTGAAGGGTTTATTTTGGTTGTTTTCTACAGGCAAAAAAAAGCCCCAGTAGAAACTACCATTCGGAAGGTTAAATTAAGCGCAAACACCAACAATTTTCACCTGACTATAAATGCGTTTGATTTTACCATGTCTGCGGATTATATCAACCATGGTGCGGTTGATATCAATATACGGTCAGTCAAATATACCACAAACGTTGACGGTTTCACCATAAACGTAGTAAACTTGACTGAAATTTCATGGTAGTTTTAAAGATAGGCGTAGTCGGGTAAAATGGTAGTTTCTACTACAAGATTTTTTCCCGTGTAGATAAGAGCAGGAGACAAGCAGTTTGATTTCACTTGACAAATTCAGGTTGAAAAAAGAAGAAGGCACCGAGTGGTGCTAAATTTTATAGCTCCCATGATTAAGAATAGGACGAACTTTTTTAAAATACGTCTAAAAATTCAAATGAAATTTTAATTAAAAACGGTTTGTTGTATGATGTAAGAAAAATCCAGAACAGTACAATAGGGGCATTATTTTTATTTTAGTTTTATTTTGCTGAAAATGTCTTTATTGAGTAGTTTTGGATTTTTCTTCCATCGTACAACAAACCGCTTTTAATTAGAGTTTTATTTGAATTTTCTTGAAGCATTTTAAAATGTTCGTCCTATACTTAAACAAGGGAGCTGTCAAATTCATCACCATTCGGTGCTTTCTTCTTTTTTCAACCTAAATTCATCAATGGTGTCTTCTTCTTTTTTAACCTGGATTCGTCAATTTAATAGTCAAAAGTGGTTCCCATCAGCAATGTTCACATTTGGTTTTTATATTCAAGTTCACGTTCAAATGATGCCAGGATGGTTTTCCCGTTGCCAGATCTGCAGTTTTTTTTGTCTACTGATTTTTTTATTTTAGTATATGTGGTAAGGAAAATATATAAAATTTAAAGCACTTATTATAAAAGCTGAAACTGCATTGGAATAATAGTTACTACAAAGAAAATATTCTTTTGCTCACTCTAGCGCTTTCCTGATTCCTCTTGCAGTTATTCTATTCGACAATTTTCTCAGCTACTACTTTACCCAAGACCGTTTCCCACTCAAATATCAAGTGAAATAGTTATTAATTATTGAAGACATTGATAATCAATGATGGCATGATCAAATAGCTACTCAGTTGTCAATCACTATGTTGTGCAGTATGACACAACAATGTTGCCTGTTAAGAATTAGATTGAGCCTAGTAATAAGATATTAGCTATTTGAACGAATCATAAACTCATGTAAAAACTATATCGAATTTCATAAAATTTGCCTTAAGAAACTTTATGAGCCCACTGTATTTTGATTCCATAAGACCCTTATGAAATCGATGTGTATAACTTAGGTTTTCTCAGTTAATCGTAATGATTTTCTCAAGTCATTCTTATCAATTCCATAAACCAAATTATTGTTTTGATTACTCTTGATGAATTCGGATTTATCATGATTCTGAAATCTCCGAGCTAATATATATCGTTCGAACAAGGAGAGGATAAACACAAAACACAAACCTGTAAGCAGGATGAAGCAAATCAACTTCTGGAAACCATAAATAAGGTAAAGTCTAATACATATATTATAAACGTCCTACTTGGGCAGATAAGTTCATTGCTTCCAGTGGTTGATCCGCTACGTATGTATATGTGTGCGATTTATCACATGGGAATTTACACCCGCATCTTGAGGAGTAGTAGTCTCGTCATAAAATTCTTCATTGCTAGACAATAATTATACTGCGAGCGTACCATTTTGGTGCCTGTCATTGGCTTCTATTTGCATAACCTCAATTTTTTTGTAGGTTAAATGAAAATTTCAGTAAAATGCAATTTAAAAAATACAAGAAATACAAATACTAAAGCAATAATCAGTATAACTCAGGGGCGCGACTCTATCTCAGATGCAGTTTTTTTTTTTTGCTTTTGTGCGATGTGCGCACGCTTTGTAGATAGAAAGAAGATTTTAAAGATTTTGATGAAGATTTCAAAGATTTAATGAAAAAGATGCAGCACGATGCAATTTGATGGATTAAGATTCACAAGCTGAAACTAGATTTTTTAAAGATTGATTCGCTAGCGTGGGATTTTTCGATCATCTTGAATCTGGATTTAGATGTGTCGCACCCCCAGGTATAACCAATGCATGAGTTCTATTGTGCTCACAAATGAATTTCATAAGGTTATACAATGAAACTTATATGATTGCCATAAGCGAACCATTAGAAGTGATTGTGACAACAATCATAGCATTTCGTAAGGTAACGTTTTGAAATTCAAACCCTTTCCTTGTGGCCAAGTTTCATAAGCTTATTTAATGAACATTAAAAGGTTTTTTGCACTAGTGTAGCTTTTGTATCTCAGTTTTATTCAAGTTTTTTAAAAAAAATATTGATTCAGCTGAATACTTTGAAATTAGATTGAATAAGTATCTCTTTCCAATGGTTTGAGGTTTCATACAAAAATTTGAGGTTTTTCGTCGTAATTTCTGTAAAACAAATTAAACCGACGAAAAACAAATTGTGCACATTAAATTTCAAATATTGAAATCCGAACTTCGTAATACCAGGACTAATGACTGAGGATATTCATCTCAAATTCCATAGTAAAATTTCGTGCGTGTCAGTCCCGCATGAAAATTTTATATAGACAAAAATTGTTAAGATTTTTTTCATAAATGATGTCGAGGGTATCGTTATCGTAAATTTTCATGAACATAAAAATTACGAAGTATTATTAATACTTTTGAAATATTCTAACAATGGCCAAAGATGGAAGAAATGTTGTTTCTGTTTTATCGAGCGCCACGCCGAATTTGCTAACGAGGATGATTTTGAATACCAATTCTCTAATAAATCATGATATCATGTTTTTTTTTATAAATTTTTTGATCGAAATGAAGTTAAATTTTTTGAACTTTTATTAAATAAACATGTAAAAGCAAATTGAACAGCTGTGTTGATTTGTTTTCGAGATGCATCTCTTATTTTTTCAATGCGAAATCATCAGTTTCCGTTGCTAAGTTCAAGTAAAAAGTGAAAATTAAGTATGCTGTTCATTTTATCCCCACCAGGTGTTCTTTTAATTTACCTCGTTTACCTATCTTTGTTTCCTACACACTTAATTATTTTTACTCGGTAATCAATTTCAACTACCGATTCCTCGGTACTGCATAACCTTTAGCAATATGTCATAAAATACCGAACTGATCTTTAAAATTAGCTGAACAATCCTTTAAAAAAAGCCGAACATGTCGCCACACTAATATATTTATTTACCGAGGACCTCCGTATTATTGTAAACGTTTCGTTATAATTTGATACCGAAAAATCCGCAAAATTAGTGTGGAATATCTGTAAAATCAGTATTCGTACACAACGACATGATAATTTAAACCCCCATTTTTGCGACGATAATAAAAAATACCTTCACAGGCTAGACACTTGTTCTGAGTTCATTTTTTATTCGCTCTTATAGATTAAATCAAAATATAAAAAAAAAAAATCAAAATACGCGTTTGAAACTGGGTTTTTCTTGAATGCTGTCTCACTCGAGGGGCAAATCATTACATATTTAACTGAATCGAAAATGTGTATGCATTTGAAACAAATGCGTTGAAAAGTACATCACTGCATTCAATGCACTAAAAAATGCACAAATAAATCAAATGCGCTCAAAAATGTGCAATTAATGCGTACTAAAGTGCATCAATGCGTTGAAAAATGTTCGAAAAATGCCTCTCGAAAAAAGTCTAGAAACATACGTAGTCAATAATGTGAAGAAATCCAAATGATTAAACAGACTTACCATTGCGTAAATTTTGAAGAAATTCGGCGTACTTTGCCCGAATCGTCGGTTAGATAACCAAAAAGTGCAGACAATGCTGTTGTCCACTTCAATCAGCGAGTTTAAAGTTATCTCCATTTCACAATGTGCACAACTTTTTACTCACCGAAGAACACGTGTTTAGTCTGAAGTGTTAATAACTTAATAACTGAACTTTTTAAAAATGGCGTCATATAGAACGTTGAATAAGCCAGGAACTGAGAGTTTGGTATACATATGACGATAGCTCGGTAAAGCTACATTTTGTTTGCTGAATGGTCGCTTCACAGGATTACAGATCTTACGAAAAGTACCGAGTTTTTTCTGATACCGAGGTACTCGGTTAAATTTATTACCGACATCTGTATTTTATAATGTTTAACAGGAAAATCAGTAATAAATATTACAGAAATCAGCAAATATTGTACAAAGAACCGTTCTCTCAGTATAAATTCATTTTTACAGAGAAAAAGCAGCAAAAAATATTACCGAGCTGAAATTATGGATTTAGGGGTACCTGGGGTAATATGCACTGGTGAGGCAAAATGCACCCCTTCGGTTTTCTTTTTTTTTTGACGACACACTTTGCTTCACATTTGGAGACCAGTTTTCTGTTTCAGTAAATGGAAGTGGATGGTCCAAGTGCATCGTCTGCCAGAAATGGTTTCATATCACTTGTGCTCAACATTTGGAGACGTGTGATGCCTGCAAATAAGCGGAGCTAGACACGGCACAAGAAACCTTTTGATAATCATTGACATTTTGGCGTCATGCCCCATGAATTGTATCGTTGTTGTACAATGAATTGTTTACTGCGAATAATGTTTTAAATAAATGAATTCGTTGATTGCCCATGAATAAACATGGATTTTATCATTTTTAATTGATCAGCAAATCTCGCTTAATCTTTCCAAAACGTCTACGACCTATTTGTAATAAGAGGCTCCTAGGTGATTCAGAGAAATTTACGTTGTAATGCATTTCCCAATGTTGTAGTGCATTTTGCCTCTTTATTTCGGTGCCTTGTTGTGGTGCATATTGCCTCTTTGTTGTGGTGCATCTTGCCCTTTTGTGGTGCATTTTACCCCTAAGTGGTGCATTTTGCCTCGACTAGAGATGTATTAAACTATATGAGATACTTTTAAGAAGATATGAATTTTCCGTTACTCTCAGGTTTTGTGTCAACATTTCTTACATTACTACCTTAAGTGAACATAAAAGAACTATAAACACTAATGTTATGGATAAATTTATATGGTTTTCATTGTAAATCAACTCGATTTCCTTAACTGGTGCATATTACCCCAGGTACCCCTAAGTGTGTACTGCGCTAGTTTCGAAAATTACGAAAAATTTCACTGTTTACAACAAACATGTGCAAAGCAATGATAAGATGAAATTACTATTGAGTTCCATTATTAAACAAAAAAAAATTAATAACATGATCATTTTACAACTTTTTCCCCTTGATAATCAAAACCGTTATATCCATGCTAGATATGGATAACAATAACAGTAAAGTTCTTTAGTAACAAATTACTTTAAAACTTTCGAAATCAAGTATACATATCTCACGAAAAAAATCTTCCCAGAACATAAAATGTGGCACCCTCTCGTATTTCATTTTACTCTAATTTTTATTTTTTACTATGTCGAATAAAAATTTTCCCCGGCATACGTCCGTTTTCCATTTCCAACAACTGTTAATTATTTAATTGAAACGATATTTGATACGGTACGTTGAATTAGAGCTTTTAAACAAAATTTGAACAGTCAAACTGTCCAATCGGATTGGCGAAGGATATTTTGTTTAAATACCATCCCAATAAAAATCCTCTGCAGTTAGAAGTCTTGACTTCAATCTATGGCACCCACCGCTCACCCATTTTCGAGCACTCCATGTTCGCCGGCCGTCAACCGCTTTCAGTACCACCTCAACCACGCCTACACTCAAACGTTGCTCGCCCTCGCGCACCTGGCTCGAAACCCTTGCACTCTGATAAGTGTGCCAGTGTGCGTCGTGCGCAACTCCAAAGGAAAAAGCTCCCTTTTTCTTCCATCATCATTGTATTTATGTGTATCGTTGTGTCGATTTGGAGCTCCGTGCCGTGCCTGCTCTGTGGTGATCCATCAGCCTGAAGCAGAAGTGAAACAGCCAGAGTTCACGTCGGGTTGTTCCGCGATTGTTTGTCGGTTTGTGGTGGTTCTGGTTTTCTTCCTGCATAGCTGGAGAAAGAAAAAAGTTCGACTGTGTCTTCGTGAAGAAGAAATCAACACCGGATGCGTTATCCGGTGAAGTAGTGCGAATATTTTCGTCGAATCGGAGTGAAAAATTACGTTGGCGGAGGGAAAATGGTAGTGGAATGATTTTTTCTCTTGGCTGATGGTGGTTTTTGTGAAGCCCTCTCTGGAGCAACGAAGTGAGACGCACGGGAAGAAACATAACGGGATCAGGGTTGAGCCGAAAAGAGACCGACCGAGTGGTGGTCCATTTTTGAAGTGAATGATAGATTGATTCGGAATCTAAGTTAAACCGTAAAAAGCAGATGTTTCCGTCGCCGGGTGAAGTGGAATCTGAATCACAGAGGTAAGTTTAATTTTAGGGCTCTTTTCAGGGGCATTGTTGGTCGTAATCGAATTACACGGAAACTCACTTTTTTCATTTTTCCGAGCAAGATGTGCGAAGTGCGAGAGTATGAAAGAGAAGAAAATCGATCAAGATGGAAAAATTGGTGTAAAATTGAGCAACTGCTCGATTTTCCGCAATGATGGCTTCCCCGTCATGTTTCCGTGTGCGTGTTTGGTACTGAATAGGGCTGGCGAGTGTTGCACAACCACAAGCGAAACACGCAACTGTCAAGAAAATCGCACTTGCACAACAGAAAATGCATTCGAAATCGAGTAGTTCCTTTCGAGTGTTTATGTGTTGGATCGGAGGGCAGTGATGCCGATTAGTTGGGTTTGAGACTCATATTGAGAGTCCTGTTTGTTAAACTGTAATGGATGGTTAAAATTGTCATTTCGCTAAATTAAAGTTCGTAGCAATGTTGGTTTAGGATAAAACTATAATTGGCAAGATGGACCAACTATAGTGCTTAGCCGTCATCAGACAACAGCAAAAAAAAAAACTATAATTATTTCGACATCTTTCTTCTTTCTTAGCGTGGGTTTTCTGAAGATTTCAAACTCCAAAAGTGATCATGACAATGATTCTCTCACTACTAGAAGGAATGCAAGTTTCCCATCCTTTTCTATTTCATGAGTGAACTTAATGTCTTTGTGGAGATTGTTGATTTCTTGAAGAATTAAGGGGAGATCATCTTGTTTCACTACGGCGAAGATGTCGTCGAGTTGGAAGGAATCCTTTCGCTTTTAGGAGTGTTTCTAGATTTGCCATAAACAGTTCACCGAGGAATGGGGATAGAGGATTTCCATGGGGGTTGTTTATAGAATGAACCTCTGAAAGTTAAGTAGGTCTCCATGCATAGTCCGGTCAGCTTAAGGTACATCCGCACCTTTTGCTTCCATGTTGTGTCATCTCCTTGTTTTAAACGCCAATCTTCTAGAAAGTTAATTGACGTCCTTGATCGGTACGCTTGCGGAGAAGGGCGGGGCGTCGAAAGATACCATTACTTCATTATCATTTATATGACCTGATGACTGCACTGCTGTGAAACGCATATCAGTCCCATTTGGAAAAATTCTATAGCTAAACTGCTATGAAAGTTGTGATGATGTTTTTCGTAAAAACCTTACAATGAAAACATGGCATACATCAACAATATGTGTTAATGTAGAGGTTTTATGGTAAAAACGAGATTAAATTATTTAACACCATAAAATGTGATAAAATTATCGAAATACCGATGTATTTTCAACAACTCATCAGTTTTAACCAGTCATGAACAAAACGAAAAAAAAGCAAATCGACGAAAAAGAACATCGAAGCTCCGAAGGTGATGGCACCATCAACCATGGATCCTGATTCGGATGGCAGCTTTTTTGATGCTGACGGAAATAAGCGATACACGGAAAACGTCGAGGAAGAGGAACAAAACAGAAACTCGGAAGTTGGTTACCGCAAGAAAACGGCGTCTTGAACACAACGCTATTATGCAAGATTGTAACTGCAGTAAGGAATGTGCCACACTGGTGTCGAAAGATGACAGATGCGACATGAATAAATCCTTTTGGGACCTAGACGGGGCCGGCCAGAAATGCTTCATACGCGAGAGAGTTAACCAATTGATTGTAGAAAGACGAAATCGGCATCGTTTACAAAAGAGCATCTTCGAAAGCGTCATTCATATATTTTCCATTTCCGGGCAGTAGCTAGTGAAGAATTTTTGTCCGTTTGCAGGACATTTTTTCTCATCACTCTGGGATACGGCGAACAATGTGTGTAAGTGCCTCATTTTCAAATCATATCTATGGGTCTTATTGTGTATTTTTGATTATAGAAATATTATCTATCGGTTTGTTGATGATACTGATGACCTGATCACGGATGATGATAAATATGTACGCAGTACTGAAAAACACGATTCCGTTAAGGCACACATTGTCAAGTACAATCCAACTATCTCAAACTATAGTCATGCTCATGCCCCAAATCGATTGTATTTACCATCGGATTTGTCTAAAAAGGCAATGCGCTGCAACTATCAGGAATCGCACAAAAACAATGTCAATTACCAGTTATATGGCCAGGTCATGAGAGAAATGAATTGGTCAAACTTGGGCACGAACAGTGTGAGTCATGCGTGTCAGCGATACAACACCACAAAGCATCTGGCAATTCGACTGAAAATCTTCCGTTGGTCAACTCTTGTTTCATATGTGAAAAACATGTAGAGCACCTTCAACTAGCTAAAGCATCACGTGCGGGGTATCATGACGATGGAGAATCTATGAAATCTGAAAATGCTGATTTTATCGGTTGATTTTCAAAAGGTAATATAGAGAATTGAATATTATAATCCTTAATATAATAGACTCTTTTCCTTATAAAGAGATCATTCAGCTTCCGCGTTTGGATGGATTAAAGACAATTGTGTTTTCGCAAAGGCTAATTGCCTTCAACGAAACATTCACTGCGGATGGAAAATACACCCGAACTACACCTGTGCTTGCGTGTGTTTGGAATGAAGCTGTGAGTGGACAATCCGCATATGATATTCTTAGTTGTTTCCATCGAATAATCACCAGATTTAAAGATGTGGACGAGATGGTTCTGTAATTGGATAACTGTGCTGCCCAGAACAAAAACTGGAACCTTTTCCTCCATTTGTTCCTTCTTGTAAATTCTAAGGATGTACAGGTTAAGGAACTGGTTCTAAAATATTTTGAATCTGGGCACAATTTTATGTCTGCTGACAGCTTTCACGCCGCTTTTGGGGAGCAATGAAGCAAAACCCGCCAATCACGTACTCTGATTTCAAAAAAGTGATTAAAAACGCGAAGGACATCGTTGATGCGATGGATATGCTCCCTAGCTACTTCTTACCGAATGTTTTTGATGTCTCGCAATACGTTTTGATAATAAACTAAACCTCGACCATACATCGACACAATAAGACATGTTGATGTTAAAAAGGCATCTTACGAATTCCATTACAGCAGCTCTGTGGATGGACAAAACCAGAAAATCTGTAACATTATGACATGAACTCCAGATAGTGTCAATGCGCTCCTATCCTAAACTATGATATGAACTGAATAGATAGTGTCAATGTGCTCCTGATTGAGGCATAAAATGTTCATGTGCTTAGGTTATAAGAAACGTTGACAGAATTATCTTATAGTTTGATTTCCGCCCAGGACAGCAGCAGATGCTCATTGAAAAATCATCCATACTGGAGCACAAATTGGAAATAACAGGTACCAGAATTTCACTAAAGGTTGTACGGAATCATATTGCACCACTTTTAAATGGCAGAAACTTTTTACCCGTTGGATATTTTCTATTGAAATTGTGGGTGTAATTAGTTCAATGTGTATTTATTTACGCTGTCCGGACCCGGATCTTTCTCATCGTGCCATCAACAGGAAGCGGTGAATGGTAAATTATACCTTGTCTCGTATTTTAAATCGGTACCACGAACGATTGACCATCGATCGGAAAGAAAAAAGTGGCAAAAATATCTCTGATAGTGTTAAGGATCACAAGCGGGTAGTTCAAACTTTCAAGAGGAATCCCAACAGTTCAGTTCTAAATGTGGTGACGAAACTGAATCTAACCAAAACTTTCGTGCAAGATGCGAAAAAACGTGAAGGACTACACACGTACAAAGTCCAAAAGGCGCCTAATCGCGATGAACGGCAGAATACAGTAGGTAAAACACGTGCACGGAAACTCTACACCCAGATGTAGACGAAACCACATTGCCTCGTTATGGATGATGAGACGTATAAAAGCAGACTTCCGGCAGCTTCCGGGGCTACAGTTTTTCACTAAGATTTGGCAAACAATTTGTTCGTGTGGAAAGCGGAGCATTCCATTCGTGACAACTGAAACCGTCAATGGGCAGGTGTACCTAAAGGAATGCCTACAAAAGCGTCTACTTCCTCTTCTGAGCTCAAACGAGGGTCCTACGATTTTCTGGCCTGATTTAGCCTCGTGCCATTATTCGAAAGAGGTGTTGAAGTGGTACAATGCTGAGGAGGTCAATTTTATGCCGAAGCATTTCAACCTTTAGAAAGCACCGGAACTGCGTCCAATTGAAGAGCACTGGGCCATCATGAAGCAGGCATTTTGGAAACTTCCTAAGGAAGTTAAATCGGAGGAAGATATGACGAAAAAATGGATTGCCACGCAAAAAAAGGTTGTCCAAATGTTGTACAGGACCTTATGAGTAGTGTAAAGAAAAAGGTTCGTGTATTTGGATATGGAATTGAAATTGAATAAAACATACATGGGAAAATATTCACAGCATGTTTTATTTTACTCTCTCAAAGTTTGAAGACGATTGGTTGAACGGGCGAATTTTGCCGAATATTTGTGTGTGTCGCATTTTGATTCCGTACACCCTTTAGTTCTAGGATATTCCCAGCCATGGTGTTCGTCCAGCAATAACAATTAAAGCCTCCTCCCAGACGATGTGACTCTCATAGTTTTCAAAAAACATCGGGAAACTCTCGTCCCTCTCCCACTGCATACGATCCTCTCCCACTCGTCTATCCGACAGATGACGTCATCAACCATCAGTTTGTCTTCTACCTCAATCCAAGCGAAATCGGCCGACCGAGCGTTGAGTGATGTTGGTTCAGCCTACTCTCCGGGGCCAAGAAAAGAAAGAACGTGTAAATGCAGTGAAAAAAAAATACATCTTATTTTGCAGAAAATTACATAACCTCATTTTCGATGTGATCTGTTTCTTTCCACTTGGGCATCTTCCTGGCTTTCGCACACAGTAGGCAATATCAACATCAACGGTGCTGTTTGGTCTCTTGGGGAGAGGAGGAGATGACCGTTCTGAGTTGTAGCCAGCCTAGAAGAGCAACCACTGGCCGCCCACACTCACATAGCGATGTTCAGGTCGGCTCATAGAGAAGGGCAGGGTTGGAATTATGTGCACTGACTTGATGCGGCCTATGGCTGGGAATGAAGACTTCAAATTAGGTACAATTTTTTTTTCCATTCCGTTTCAACTCGAGACGGAGTGAAGATTTCTTTATCCTAATAGAATTATTACCGTCGGTGGTTTTCTTCGCTATAAGGAACTGTTATTTAAGTTTTTTTTTCTTCTTTTGAAAGTAAGATCTAATGTGCAGATGTATTTAGAAATTTTACAAGACGATGTGGTAAATTAAGTTGGAATATTTACTATTACATGTTTATACAAGTACTCACAAAATCGATAGTACAAGCGGATGCTGCTACAATTTATAACAGTTTCTAAGTAGTAGAGTAAACAATACCAGCAGTTTGTTGTAGCTTCCGTTCGTGCGTTATTTCGTTGAAATTTTGGTAAAATCATTCATTGCACTGAATGGAAAAAAACTGACATTTCTACAAAGAATTTGATCTAAAACTGGAAATACTAGGGAACCTTAAAGAACAATATTGGAAAGGGAACGGATTCTATCGGATTCTATCGGGAAGTGATGAACGACTTTTAGTCCACGAAGAACGTAATTAGAATTATCAGTAGCATTGACGGTTTTTGTTCAGATAGCTTAGCAGCTTTAAATGCAGTTAAAGCATATACACGTCAGTCAATGTTAGTTTGGGAGTGCATTCTGTTATTGAAGCCGGTCAGTGGGAATGAAGTCAATTTGTACTGGGTTCCCGGACATTGCGGAATAGAGGGAAATTAAACAGCGGATAGTCTGGCCAGGAAGGGCTCCGACGCTGCGTTCACTGGTCCGGAGCCATTCTGTGGAGTTGCAGATTGTTCTCTAAAGATGGAGTTTAAGCAGTGGGAAATGTCTGGTACAAGCAAACTGGAATACCACAGATACATCACGACAAGATTCATAGTACCGAGTGAGAAAAACACTCTAAACCTACTTAAATTAAACAAAAATAATCTGAGGGTGATAACCGGTCTATCCACTGGCCACTGCCCTAGTAGATACCATTTGGAAAAAATGGGTAAACTTGAAAACCCGCGATGCCGATTTTGCCAACTAGAAAGTGAAACTTCGGAACATTTACTCTGTGATCGAAGTGCTTTATTTAGGACTCGGCTTCGAATTTTAGGAAAAGGGCTTCTGCAATCCTATGAAGTCTGGCAGTTAAGTCCCAGTAAGGTAATAGACTTGATTTGGCAAGTCGAACCCAACTGGGACAAAATGCAGGCTAAATCAAAAGAGTCATACCACAATATTTCTCTAATTGGTCGCAGTGGTTTTTACGGTTCTAAAAAAAAAAAACATTGACGTTTGCACATTACGTAGATGGAGCAACGGTGAGGAAAATTCGTTGAAGAAATTGCGCGTTAGCACGAACCGGCACCAGCTAATAATACGTGTCTTCACGCAATAATCTTCACGAAGACATTGCTTGATCGCTCAACTGGCCCCGTCCATGCAACCGTTGGAGATAGGAAGTTCCCTCATACCATTTCTTCGTCACTGTTGAGGGTGTTTTGAGTGATTAGCATGGTGACCTTGAAGACTACGGTCGTACCAGAGGTTAAATCGCTAGTTCCCTATTGATTGTTGGTTGTACCGACGAATACAAACATCAAGCTGAAGCAAACGATACGGTAGTTTAGAGAAGTTTTAGTGGCAGACATAGTACCATTGGATATTCAGGACCTCGTGGTTTTGCCGTTAATGTCCATACGAAGTTCGCCGGCAGTGTCCAGTCGCTGTTTGCCATGCTGACCCCCCCGTTATTCTGCGTACGTCATCGATCCAGGCAACCCGACTTATGATGTAAAAGAAGATTTTCGTTCATCACCGTGAGGCCCCAAGAGTGGACAGTAAGGTTTGCTAAAAAGGAAAGATATGAAAAAAAAAAGTTTTGATAGTTCTGTCAGTGTACGGCAGATTGTGAATATTTAATAGAAGTATTGAAAATTGAGCGAAGGGCTCGGATATAGCACTTTTCGAACCAAGCACGCATTCCTTTGCCTTACATATCCGACTTAGTTTTGAGGTCTATTAAGGCTTAGAGTCCGCCAACACAATCAGAAGGCGCAAGGGACAGGTGGACGGTAGCTGTAGTTAAATCGTAGCGAAGCTAAGTGGAATACAGAAAACGTCTTTCCCTGACCCAAGGAGGAATATCAGGAGTATATCAGAAAGTGGGAGTTCGTCTGTAGCGAACGCGTACGTGTTTTCTTCGTTCGTGGGCTCTCACGAGCTGGTGCTGGCCTTGGGGCTTGCTGACGGGGTCTTCTGAGTGCTGAGACTATTACCACACGGGCAACTTTGAACACATTATTTTCAGTATTCTAGAATCAACGAAAAACTGTGCAGTGAACGAGGTGCACATATGGACGAGACGTCACTTTTATTGATTTTGATTAGAATGAAGATTACTTAGGTAATCTTTTACCAGGAGGGAGAGTGCCTTGTTTGGTATTCCCAACACAATTTTCTCAACATAACAAGCATTATGAAAGAATTTCCTTCGGCGATTTGGACTGAATAAAGTTTACAAATCACAATCTTTTTCAGGAAATTGAGGTGGTCTTGCTCGGTGTGCTGAGCGAGTTTCATCCGACGTTTTGAAGTGATCTTTTTCAATTAATTGACTCAAACTCTAGGTAGGTTATGTGAAAATTTAATTTTGATTAAATCACGTTGATTTGTTTTTATGCAAATGTTACATTGTTGTAAACCATAAAATGTCCCTGCAGCAAGTTCCTGTGCTTTAGGACGAGACTAATGAATTTACCACTTTATCTGATGTTCCGGATATTAAATGGATCATAAGGTGGCCATATCTCGGTAGTGTGGCCTTATACGACAATTACACTCAAAAGAATCGTCGTTACTTTCACGTGCAGGATGGCCAGAGACTCGGGAAATGCGGGAATCCAAAATCATCGGGAAATATGCGGGAAAAATTTGGGAATTTCAAAATTCATCGGGAATTTTTGTCATATGGAAGCAACCATACTAACATCTTTTTCAAACGATTCGAGTAGTGTTTTTGTCATCTACTCGGTCCAACAATCTCATTAACGGAATGAACCAGTGTTTGACATTGGCATGTGAATCATTTTCTGCTGGCTTTAATAAACCTGCTCAAAAATGCACCGCTTAGAAAATCTGACTACACGACTGTGACAGGTGAGGTTTCGCACATTACTTACTGTAGTTTTTATTTTACTTGACTAGAACTCCTTAGGTGATACTTTTGGCTGAAGCATCACTAGTGTATGTATTACTGAAATTATAGTGGTAGGAATACGGCTGTCATTTTTGAAATACCATAAAGTCTCAATCCATTTGTATAATAGAGAAATGGTTGTCACTGCAGTGGACAGAAATCTATTATGCTAGTCACCTTACAGCAATAATAAAGACACCTAATGCAGCAGACATTTTTTTATTGGTCCGTTCATTTAAAGGCTCAGACGTATGTAACACTTTGCGGAGCCGATAATCCATATTGTTATGAACATTGCATTGCTTTTCGGTGTTTTTGTTAAACAAATACTTTGCATTTTTCAACCCCTGTGAATTACAAAATCCGGAAAAATTTGCGAAACGGGTAAATCTGCTTTTGTAAGCAAACATTTGAATCGACGTTTTTTAGCAAACAAAAGATCAATTGGAAAAAATACTCGATTGTGGTCTTAGTTTAAGAAATTGAGTGCGTGAGTAATTGTCAATTTATTTTATAAATTAGTTCGTGAGCAATTTCAATTTATTTTTCTCCGGAAATATAAAATTTCTACCAATTTATGCATGACGATATATTTGATCACTAGAATAACCTACCTAAAAGTGATGTAAGATTGTTTTTCCACTGAAATGAAAATAAAAAAATTTCTAGAAGAGCGCTACAAATGTTGCCTACTTTGAGAAGATTTGTGGACGAAGTCAGAAGCAGGAAAAATAAAGCTGAAGGAAAGAAAGCCGAAGGAAAGTCATCCAAATTTCAAACGGACCTTTTCGTCGATATTCCGATCAACCGTGTTCGCTATTATGGTTGATGCGGTAAACGATAAGATGCTGGGACCAAAGTTTGATTTTGTCATCATGTCTGCATCAATGGTCGAGTCGTTTTCCAGACCAATGGCATCATATCATTTTGACGATTTGAAAATGGTTAAGCCCGGGCGGCAAAGCAAAATCATTGTTTGAAAGAGAATTGGCGGAGAGCAATCTTCTGCCAGCCCTTAATATGGAAATTGAGTTTACGTCTAAATTGGCAATCAAGAAAGCGAGAGAATTTGCAAAAAAAAACCGTCAAGTACTGTCGATCTATTTACTGTGGTTTCCTAAAGTAGCTACTCAACAAATCTCAATTAACATACCCCTTAAGGTGAAACGGGAGGCCGTCCTTTCGCCATATGAATTATGTGTTAGGTTAACTATCACTTCACGTTTTTAAGACTAAAAATCACAAACAAAACAAAACTATTCACGCTCAAATCGTTAACCAATGGATGCTCCAGTGGAGCAAACGATTCTTGAAAATTTCACGCCTGAAATACCAACTTGATCCCGTAGGTCCTTAACGCGTTAACCCTGATTAACGCTATTAACCCTGATATTATAACACGCATCAAGGACATAGCTCAAAAGCGTCTGGAGCTGTGTCGATAAAGACTATCTCAGCGGTGCAGTTGCTCACATATTGAAAGAATTGATTGGTCATTCCAAGAAGGATTTGAAGGAAATTTGACAACAATTGTTGAAAAGGTGCTTATCCTCTCGCACGAAAATGCAACGATGGAGCGAGAATTTTCAATAAATGAAAAGTGTCTGATGGTGAACTAAACTGAAAAGATTTTCGGTAACTCAAAGAATTTTCTACGAACTCTCAACGTCGTTGAAATCAAGAAATACTTGCACGTGTATCATTTTGTAGTCGAAAACCTCGAATGCTTTACTATTTTTTTTCGATGCTCATGCTTCTAGCAACTTGAAAAATCAGTGACTTATGTAGAGCGATTTTTGTTCTCGTTTACAAAATGAAATAAGTCAGAATTTCATATTGAATTAATCGTTCGAAAACTTCAAAAATATCAATTAATGCAAATTATATTCACTCATTTTCCCAGTCGGGAAAATTAGGCAAAAAAGCGGGGAAAATTCGGAAAAAATGCGGGAATTTTAAAATTAAGATTGTGCCCCTGCACGCGAAACGCTCGTAATTTTCGTCCACTACCAAAACCAGTAATAAACACGTGGAATTAACGTAAGAGCTACGTGAGTTCCACGAGAATTCACATTCGTCTTGAAAATCACATAAATGTTACGTGATTTTTCACGTACATTTCACTGGCACGTAATGTTTACCTGATTTTACTGAAGAAGCTTTGATTACGTGTTCAGGTGAAAGTTACGTGTTAATTTTTTTTAATGTAGCATATTTGAAATCAGCGGCCAGTTGGGAATCGACAATTCGACCGTGTCTCGTGTGGTTGAAGTGGAAGAAAAACGAAGACGACTGACCCCAGAACGCAATGAAGGTGAGGGATTACCTCAAGCGCAATCTGAACCATTTGATTCGGGACCTGGCCATGAAGGTCAATTCTTCCGTCTGGTTCGTCCAGCAGACAAGGAAGCGGGTCGGACCTTATGTGTCCAAGGTAAGGAAGGTGCCTAACCGAACCGATAACGGCCAGTGGATGGTGCAGCTGAAATGCATTGTAATGGACGACAAGACGTAAATTACAGCGAACGCCAAGCAGATCCCCGACCTGTGGTTTTTTTTTCGTTGGCAAGTCCCGCCTGGATGTTCCGGAGAAGTTCCGGAAGAAGAAGGTCGACAAATTCGCCAAGAAGTACTTCGTGTGTCAGGCGATCTGTGGGTGCGGCAAATTCAGCAAGCCGTACATAACGACCGACACCATCAACGGCAAGATATATAAACTTTCACTTTTTTAAACACTATTTAAAAAAAAACATTTTTGACCGTATTAGTAGAACGATTGTGATTGGGAAACTAGGAGAATTTAAAATTAACACTTCATTTGATCACTTTTTAAAAAATAAAAATAAAACCTTGAAACATTTTTTCAAATTTTCGATCAAATGAAGTGTTAATTTTAAATTCTCCTAGTTTCCCAATCAAGATATATAAAGAAGAATGCCTCCTGAAGCACCGGCCGACCTTCATCCGGTCCCACGTTTTGGCCGGATCTGGCATCGTGCTATTACGTGAAACCGGCGATTGAGTGGTACAAAACCAACTATGTTGTAGATAAATCCGCCAAACTCGCCCAACAGAAAAAATCAGGGCGATTATGAAGGGCAAGCTCCGGAAAACAGGGAAGGTCTTCAAAAACGACAAGGATTTGAAGAGAGAGTAGATAAAAGTGTGTAAGAAAGATGGTGCAAGTGTTGCTCAAGATTTGATGGGTAGCGTTAAGTCCAAGGCGCATAGCTCCAAAGCGCATAGCTAATATGTGTTTATTTGTGTATTCCCTGAGAGTTCAAAAAAAAAAAAAAAATTCCGGCTTAAAATAAAGTTTTGGTGATCATTTTTGTCTGTTGTTTTTTTCGAATACAACCTTTAAAAAAATATACCGACCAATAATGAAAATGTTGTTTCAATTTCGATAATTATAGCAGAATTATCAAATCGATGAAGGTGCCAAAAGTTTATACTGTTCACCTGGCAAAGGATGTACAAATCAATAGAATGTTCGATTTGCGTGATAACACAGTGTCAAAATGGAATATGGAATGATCTCACCAATATCCCATCAAGTGCTTGGCACCACTAGCTAGCTGCCGTCACCGGAAAAACTGTACCGGTGGTCGACATTCGCCTGAGCGTTCCTCAAAACACATTTTGTTGCCTCTTGGGCTGTCGTTTGGAGGGTTAGTTCCTTAATTTTACTAACGGCGCCGAGTGTTCATCCATGTTTAATGCACCCCTCTCAAGAAAACGCAAGAACTAAACGTAAAACGGATTTAAAAAGGAAAAATATTAATTGAAAACAATAGAAGTATTAGGAAAGGAGAATTGAGTATAGGAGATGAAGATCATATCTGAAGGAGTATGCCGCATGTCAAGTAAAGTTAGATCCGAACGCATGTGAAGAATATGGTGAGAACATTCCTGTAATCAATTTGTCAGATAAATACTGTAAAAGCATAAACAAACGACGTTTACAAACAAACATGACAATACGAAGGGGCAACAAATTGATGAAGTTTTTTACAACACGGTAAGAACTCCTTGACCCTGAAACAACAAAACAGCAACTTACATATCAACGAACTTTGGAATGGTGACACAGTACAAGATAGGTAAAAATACATGACAAATCGAACCCTTTTCACACCTTTTCAAATAAGCGTTTGAGTCAGATCACGACAAGTGTCTTCTTGGGCGCCATTGCCTGTGTGCGTCGAATTGCTCCTAAAGGAATATGAAATCGATTCTATCCAAGGCCTAGCAGGAAAGTTTCGGCGCAAAAAAAGAAGAAGAAAAAAGACAAATAGATCGATCGATTGATTGAGATATACAGATAATAAATATAACATAGTTCTTTTTATTCTTTTGAACTTGGACTTTGAACATAGTTAATCCATAATTGAAGCAAATAGAACAGATTTGGCATTGAGAACCAGTATTAATTTATTTATAATATCAAACATTACTGATTTCATCGTTTGTAATAATTTCGAGTTGTTATAAGAAAGATTTTAATAAGATGAAATAATGAATAATTTATAAATTAAAAGATACATTAATATAGAGGACTATACATCAGTTTTAATAAGTTCAGCCTTCAGTTCAGGAGAAAATCCAGAATTCACAAACAAATATTTCTTCTTATATTTTCATGAGAAATTCTACAAAAAAAAAAAACAAAAAATCAAGATTACACCGTGTAAAACCGGTCAACCAAATCCCAACACGACTTCCCATATTCCCAACGAAACCAGAACAAATACGGTTGTTACATAAATCTTCTCCCTGCAAGTGACAGTCGAATAATCAAACCAAAACGGTATGACCCATTTAACGGAACTATTTTCCGAGGCAAGCAGTGAGTGCCAAAGCACACGGGGAAAACTATTCCAACCGTATATCTCTTTGGCAGATCGTATAATATTGGCCGTTTCGGTGGTAGGGTACAACACGTTCCCTCTCAACCTAAAAAACACCAGTGCAACAAACACAGAAAACGCGTTCATTACTGTGTACTCTGTGTGGGTGTTTCAAGAAGTCTACGCTTCTTCGAATCGGGCAGTGGACTGTTTTGCCCCTAACGTCATCGCTCCGTGTGGCGGCGGTCATTCTCCATCCATGCAATAATAATAATAATGATGGAGTAGGGAACAAAACTTCGCCTCCCACATTACTCCTGCCAGTGTATGAGTGTGGAAGCGCAGTAATAGAGTTTGTTTAGTGAATGACTTTTGAGCAACTCTTGAGCTCAAAACAAACGGGGCAGCAAACAAAAAAAAACCTGCTGTTGTGTTTGTATGCACAGTTTGACAGTTTGTTCTGTCAAACGGTGAAGTCGCTCGCCGACGAAGATGATGTTCAGCAGCATGCAATGACAGTAGGCGAGCTTGGGGTTGATGATCACTCAAAATATTTTTCTCTTTGGTTCGTGTTCGTTCTCCTTGCTCTCGTTTGGACTGCTCTGCTGTGGGTGCAGCTCGCAAGCTGCTTCCGACGAGGGGATTTTTTTCAATCGAATTAAGGTGCTGTTTAGGTTTTAATCGCGTCTATTCGGCGGGTGATCAGTGGACTAATAGTGTTCTTTTCGATTTTTTCATTACAGGTGAAGTGTTGGGTGCGTACGGGCGTGAAAAAAGTACATTGAGAAGCAAGGGAGATTGTTCGCCATCATCGGAACAGGAACACTAGCGCCGCTACCGTGAACAACGACGAACGATTGCAACAGTGAAATAGCAGCAGCAGCAGCAGCGGCAGCTTTCACTCACATCGGCGCATTCAGAACGGGTGTTTTACAGTGCTTGTGTCTGTGGCGAACCGAGACCGCTGCAGACGGATACACTCTACTATCGTAGGCTAAAGTGAGCAGATCCGAACGGGGTTTGTGTGTGGCCAGAAGAAAAAGTGGAAAATCGTTCGGAAAACAAACGGTCCAGGCGCGCGCGAGTTGGGGAGAAAAATTTAAATTAAAAATCGATTTTAAGACGTTCTGTGTTCGTCAGTGGGTGATTTTAAATTTAGACTTCAAGGCATCTAGAAGGGTAGTAGGGCCCTCACCGATAGAGGGAGGTCCGCGATGGGTAATTTTCTAAACTTTTGACAGCAGCACGCATATTTGCAGCAAACGCTGTACCAACACAATCGCGCGATCCGTGAAGTGTCTGCGCAAAGTGAGTGCAGAGTACGGTAGAAGTGAAAATCGTTCGCAATCCCTTTCGGAAGATGATAAGAACCTTTCGGAAAATGGTGAAGTGATAAGGGCCTAGTGCGGTAAAGGGACCCTGGAATAAAACTGACGGCTACGGGATCAGTAGGTGATTTTTTTTCGTGGACAACATCACGCGAGTTCCTTCAGAAGAGTCGGGGATGTGCGCGTGGAATTCCCTTTTCCGATGGCAGCTGTAGTAGTGGGCAGTGACGCGCGAGAAGACAGGTGAACCCTTCCCAAAACATTCATACAGAGTCGAACTACCACCACCACGATCGACACGGCTGTCGTCAACAGTAGAAGTTGCTACTCGTCGCGGCAGACTGGCGACGAAGACGACGGCGAAAGAAGAGTGTGATTTTATCTGATTGAATAGGAAAAAAAGGATCAACCCGATAGGAAGATTGCCGTGTGATTAAGTGACGTATGTAATCTGGTAAATTGGTGCGCGTTGTATTGGTGGTCGAAGAAAGTGTCAGTCAGAGTGGTTCAGAATCAAACAAATTGCATCCGTGTGAAACAGGGAAACAAGAGTGTATGACTGAGCATCTGAAAAAATCGGGAAATCCTTGTAAATAGAGGTACATCACGGTTTTACGTGGCGAGACCGTGGAAGGATTTTTTTTTCTTCGAATTTCCAGCGTATTTAGAGCAATCAACCCAACACATTTTCTGCATGAATTAAGTGGCTTGCTGGAAAACTTGCAACGAGTGCGAAAGTTGTGAAAATATCTACCGATCAATTCCTTCTTATCATAACGTGAAAATAATCGCAAACGGTATAAGTGAGTACCCCACAGTGTAGTGTGCTTCTGGCTACCAGCGCAGAGTTGCTAGGTGTATCGTGTGACAACGGAAGAAACCTGCTACAATAATCACAAACTAACTGTCCGACGAACTTTACCGGAAGGTGTGTAGAAGCATATTTTTTTTTGGCTCGGTATCTCGGTTGCGGAAGATGCAGCGTAACAAGGAACAGCAAGAACAACAGCAACGTGAAGGTCGCGAACGTGACGTTGCACGACAGACAAGGTGAATGATATGGATTTTTCTATGCTGCTCTTTCCTCCCCTACTAGGTATAGGCTCCCAGCGAGGTTGGGTTGCTCTGTATTTAGATAAGCATTCACCTACGACCACGCTAGACTACCAGCCAACTAGCTGTGCTATAGTTGAATGGCGGACCGGTTGTTCGCGTGGGTGGACTTTGCTGTTTTTGTTGCTTCAATTTGATTCCATATTTCTTGCACAAATGGTGCTTCAAACTATGATAAAATACTGGCCTGAAGGCTAAAGCAGTATGCGTTTTTTGTAGAAGTCGGCTGCGATTACTTTAGAAACTCTTTGGGCAAACTTGTTTAGCAATTTTCTAGCTTTTTCCGATATTATTGTATCTATTTTATTTATCTAATCTACGATGGAACAGGGGGTTTACCAAAAGTCTACGTAGACCTCTGTTTTGTTTCTCTACAAAACGAATATTCATGCACTTGGACGTTATACACGATGGATTAATACAATGGCTAACATCTTGCGGATTATCCTTGCGCCACCCCAAGCATTTTCGGAATCCATTTCGGAGTCAAGTATGCTCGAACCCTCATGATTGCCATGTAAGGTTTGTATGCGATGAAATCTGAACATCCCTGAATACGTATATCTCTGGAAATACTTCATAAACCCATGAAATATTTCGCAGACTGATGAATGTATGTCTGTTCATTGTGTAAAATCAACTGTTGGTGATACTAAAAGCAAGAACACAAACGGATCTCTGGAACTACCAGAAGGGCGCCAAGGTGAAGCAAATATTGCAGAATAGACCAGTCCCCAACTTTCGTGCATAGTTCCGAGCACCGGCAAGGTATGAAGTCGTTCATGGTGAAAACTGTACCGAACCGTGACGATAAACAGAATGTGACGGCTAAAACCCGGGCTGGCAAGTTGTATCGCGAATATTTGACGAAGTTTTCCTGCGTGATAATGGGCGATGATACTTATGTGCTGGAAGACTTTAAGCAACTTCCCGGAATGTCTTATTATACTGTCATGCAACGGAACGGCGTAGAGAAGCATTTCAGGATGAAGACAAAGGCCAAGTTTCCCAAAAAACATTAGGTTTGGCAGGCAATATGCAGCTGTGGTCGAGCAAGCCAAAGCTTCATCACTATCGGAACGGTAAACAAGGAAATATACCGTGAAGAATGCCTAAAGAAGCGATTGTTACCATTCCTACGCAGCCATGACGATCCCTCGCTATTCTGGCCTGATTTGTCTCTACGCCTTAGATGTTTTGCAATGGTATAAAGCGAGTGGAGTACATGTTGTACAGACAGAGGAAAATCCATCTAACTGCCCGGAGTTGCGACTTAACGAGCGATATTGGGCTCTCGTGAAGAGAAAACTCTCGCAATATAAACAACAAGCTACAACTGTAGCAAAATTTCGAAAATCTTAGACAAAAGCACCTAAATCGGTTGCAGAGAAGTCTGCTCAGACCCTAATGGCTGAAGTAAACTCAAAAGTTCGTAGCTTCTTCATGCAGCCTACTTAAGTAACTGATTAATTGATTAAGATGACAAATGACGCACAATTAAATCAATTAAAAATCCATCTTGGATTGAACTAAAAGGCAAATTGGCCGCATATGCTCTGATTGTGGACTGTATTGGCGACAAAAATAAATGCAGATCGTCACCGCAAAAGCATCCACAAAGGCAGATATTTTGTCTAAGAAAATAAGGCCACTGAAGATTCACCGGCAATGACAGGAAGAAATTCTTTCTGAAGTCGACGTGAACCGAGCAAGTTTCGCCGAAGTCATTGGACTTGGCATCCATGAAACAATTCCACCAGAACTTCCGCTGATGGACTTCAATAACTGGTTCAAGCAGCCAAGGTTTAAGCATCTTTAGCATTTGCATAATGTATTGTTTATGAAAAAAAGACCCAAGACTTTGCTTCGCTCCCAAATATTTATGTATAGATTCTTAGAACGCCATGCTGGCCTGTTTTGTTTTTTGATTGGCCATTCTGGGCACATAGTTACCCAGAACCGGTTGCGGTATGCATCCGAAGTGGACAATTTTGGAACTTCAAGTATTTGTACCGTTAGACGGTTCCAATTCACGATTTTTAACATCGATCTTCAAAAACATCATGCCATAGATCAACCGGAGTATTTGACCACATCCGGATACTCTGGTACCGGTTCCGGTAGGGTCCAAAGTGGAAAATTTTAAAAACTCAACTATTTGTACCGTTAGACGGTTCAAAATTCATGGTTTGGAATATTGATATCCAATAACATCATACCATAGAACAACAAGGACATTTGGTCACATTAGGATACTCTGGAACCGAATCCGGTAGGGCCCAAAGAGGACAGTTTTGAACCTCAAGTATTTGTATCGTTCGATGGTTCGATATTCGGTTGAGTGCTTCATTTGATGATTGTATCATAACTCTCGTCATCGAACACACCAACGAAAAGGGTTTGAAAAAAAATAGTGAAATGTGGAAAATCATAGATGCTGCGAAATTCGATGCATGTTTGGGTTTGCTTATATTATCATCCATTTTCAAGTCCAACCAGGAGCCAGTTGAGACATTATGGCACGAGATGCTTGGACGGCCGATCTCTCGGGTAATAATGTCAGCTCGGAGATTTAAAGATATTTTTGTAATGATCCGAACTGATGACAAAACAGTACGATCTACTGAAAAGGGAATCGGTTTTACGAGAGTTTTGGGACCATTGGGACATCATCAACAAGCACTACTTTTTACACCTCACGAGGTCATTACAATCGACGAGCAGCTTGTTGCATACCGTGGAAGGGTTTTTAGTAGGCAGTACCTGCCGAACAAACCCGCGAGGTATGGGATCAAATTCTTTAATTCTTGCTGCAGTGTTACCGGATATGTACTCCATTCGCAAATGTACATGGGCAAACGAGCAGACGGTAAAAAGGAAACTAACCAGGGTCAACGAGTTACCGAGGATCTATTGCTAAACCGAGCTTATGATGGACGAACCGGTGTAATGGACAATTGGTTCACCTCTTTACCATTGGCTAAGAGCCTTTTGAAAAATAACATTTCTGTAGTCAGAACGCTCCGAAAAAACAAAACATGCATCCCCCCTGCACTGCTGTTTACCAAGGGTCGGCAAACACACTCATCCCTCTTCACTCATACGCAAGATATCACCTTGGTCTCATACATACCAAAAAAGGAAAAAAACGTGATTCTTCTAAGTACCTCCCACCACGACCTACAGACTCTACAGAGAAGAAAAATCCAGATATCATTAACTTCTACAATCGGCACATTGCCTCATATTCCGTGAAACGCGCAACGAAAAATTGGAAAAATGTAGTCGTGTGCAATGGTATCGATCTATCACTGAATAATGCGTTTGTTGTGTACGGTAAGATTTTCAGAGATTGGAATAACGCTTTGAACCGGAAGCGGTTGTTTCTGGAACGCTTGGGAACAACGCTGGTATCCCAACAGATAGCACGACGTGAAACGATCCCGAGAGCTGCCTTTTCTGCCCAAATCGTACGCGCCTCAAGAGCAGCAGACTTCAATTGTTGTCGATCCACCTATCCAACCTGATAAAAGAAATATGAATCCACCAAAGAAGAGAGGACGGTGCTCTTATTGCGAAGTCTCCGATATAGTTTATACATGTAAAATTCATACCGCAATAATGAACAAAATCATTGTGTAGAATTTTAAAACCGTAATCACCTGTCAATTTGACCACCGTATGACTTTTATGAACTCGCATTAACCCTGAAATGTACAATACACAGGGTGGCCACAGAACCGGGAAAACCGGGAATCAACCTGGAATTCTAAAAAACCGGAAGAAACCGGGAAAAAACCGGGAATTTATGTTCAAATGATTGTTCATAATTTAGATTGCGTGTTCGAGCTCTAGGTATTCCTTTCTTAGCGTGTTCATCTATAACGATCTGTGATATTTTAGAGTGTGTCAATTGATTTACCTTCTATAAATTTTCTTGCACAGAAAAAATCTTGTAGTAGAAACTACCATTTTACCCGACTACGCCTATCTTTAAAACTACCATGAAATTTCAGTCAAATTTACTACGTTTATCTTCAAACCTTCAACGTTTGTGGTATATTTGACAGACCTTATGTTGATACCAACTCTACTATGGTTGACTTATATCGCAGGCATGGTAAAATCAAACGCATTTATAGTCAGGTGAAAATTGTTGGTATCTGCGCTCAATTTGACCCTCGGAATGGTAGTTTCTACTGTGGTTTTTTTGCGTGTGGCTCATTCTTGTAAGTTTGTAGCGACCAGAGTTGCCACAACATTTTTCGTTCCCATCTTTAATTTTCACCAAAAATCTTTTTAATCTGTGTTTAACAGCAGAAAATCTTGGCAAGAACCTTGCTTCAAACATTCGAATTTAGATAGTCTTATTCAGATTGTAGAAAGATTGTAGATTGTAGTTCGCAATGAACTTTCTAAGCAAGATAAAAGCCAGCTTCCCATCTGCTTGTTTAAAAAAAACACAGCAGTTTTTTCCAAGTTTCCAAGTCATGATCTTCGATGGCCTGTATCTTATATTTTTCGTAAAAGTACAGATATTGTTTGGAAATTGAATTGAACTCCTTCAAAGTGAACAGCTTCTTGAGTTCAACACACGATGCAGTTCCTGTTTGGTGGCAGATCGATGCAGAACGATGCTTCAAATCCAAGATATTTTGTATCATCTGGAATTCCTTGGATCATTTGAGGCTGCATGATATGTAACTATAAATATCTTGCATCAACTGTTCCAGTGACAGCTTCTTGCATGTATAACTTGCACAAGGAACCAAAAAGTGGCAAGTACATTTGATAATTATCAAATGAGAACTGACACGTTTCAGCAGCTTTTTGACGGATTGGTCAGAACCCATCATTACCGATGCTCCATCTGATCGACAGCTTACAAGCCTTTTTAGTTATCGTGCCATCGATCTGGTATTGTTCAACACTTACAAAATATATATAGTGAAATGGAGTTTCATAAGGGGACATTGGGTTGCAATCATAAGCAATGGCTTCTACCGCAAATTTCTCGAGAATGCTAACTTATTCATATGGAATTACCACAATGATTGTACAGAAGCGGAGTTCCTTTTAGAATAGAAGTTGTAGTTTACTTGAGTGAGTTTGCATTTTCAAGGAATTTGCGGAAGAAGCCATTGTTTACGTTTGTGACATTGGCCCTTATGAAAATTCCATGTCGATATATAGGTTTTCGCACGGCTATATGATATTAAAGATAACCAAAAATCACTTTCAAAATATTATGCTTCGAATATCAAAAATAAATATCGAGAACATTCTTCTATTCGGCATGAATGCTTGAAGATATTTCAAAATCAGAAGTACAATATTTTTATAGAAATCCTTGTAGGAAACTCTGTCGGATTTTGTGGAGCAATCGATTGAGGAACTTCAAAAAAGCACTGCTTCAGCGGAATACTTGAAGAAATGTTTAGAGATTTATATCTAAGAATCTTTGCAAACATTCTAGACAAAACTTATAAATAATTCTACAAAACCCCTTGCAGAATATTTAATGTGAAGAATTGAATACACGAGATTATGAAACTCGTGCAAACAAAATTTCTTAAATTTGTTCAAGAATTATTTCAGCAATTTTAGTTCGTTCAGGTGTCTTCCAGGGATTCCTTTACAATCACAAAACTTCATAAATTCAGGGATTCCACCATAAATGTCATCACTAGAAAGTTTAACAGAACAGCCAATGAACTGCCAGAAGAAACTGCTGAAAGAATCGCTGGAGGAATGGCTACAAACTCCTGAAGAATACCTATAGAAACGCCAGAAGTAATTTCTCAAGCAATGGCTGAGAACTTTTCATAGAATCTTTGGGAAAAGTTTCTTAAAAAAATTATAAAGAAATCATTTGGCGGTACACACACAAACTGACTTTCAGACTGTCGTCTGTTTTCAGACTATCATCTAAATTATTTTCTTTCGCTTCATGGGCCTAAAACTGAAAGCAGAATTTGTAAATAGTTGGGTCCTACAATGTAGTCATTTTTATATTATAAACAACGCTTATACTGAAAATATCATTTTATTAAGCTTTGGAACTCAATTCGTTCAAAATTGTTTGCTTAGAGTAATTGTTTTCTATTCGTTATTCTTGTTCATTACTACATGATCCGCGCCTAAACCCGGGAAATTTTTAACATTTGGTCCGAGAAAACCGGGAAAAAACCGGGAATTTGAAAATAAAAATTGAGTGGTCACCCTGAATACATATGTCAAACATGTATCAATAAGTTTTTTTTTACTCCAAAAAAAAAAGAAAGAAGGAAAACGGACGTTATCTTGAATTAGTGGGTACAAGAGAAGTCTAAATTGGGTCCATTCCGGGTTTTAATCCATGACATGATGAATGTCTTCGGGCAAACAGATGGCATGACGTTTTCATCAAGATGACAAACCATTAAAATCATGAATTTTGAACCATCGATCGGTAAAAAAAAGAGTTTCAATATTGTCCTTTTTGGAACCTACCGGATTCGGTTCCAGAGTATCCGGATTTGACCAAATGTCCTGGTTGATCTATGGTATGATGTTTTGGATATCAGTATTCAAAATCATGAATTTTGAGCCGTCGAACGGTACAACTATTTGAGGTTTTCAAAATCGGCCTCTCTGGACCCAACCGGAAACAATTCCATAGTATCCGGATGTGGCCAAATTCGCTGGTAGGTCAATGGCACGATGATTTCAGATATCAGTATTCAAAACCATAAATTTTGAACGGTAACGGTATAAATACTTGAGGTTCAAAATTGTCCTCTTTGGACCCTACCGGAACCGGTACCAGAGTATCCGTTATTCCAAACTTTAACGTTATATCACAGAGAACAGACATCCACTAGACAACAGCAGGATTGCCCTATCTGTATAAATGTCTATAACTGCCATTTTAAAATTATAGCTCGTTTCTATTAGTTTTGGTGAATCGTGTGTTGATGACGCCACCTGCGCACCTCGAGATTTGATAGTCGTTGACTGTCTGTAAAATTTAGTTTGGTCTAGGCGGCGCTGATGTTCCAACGGTTTGCTGTTAAAAATTTATACAGTAAATTGGGGGAAAAAAAGTTCGAGCCTGGACGTCTTACTTACCTTATCAATCAGATCAAGCCGGTGTGGCGTCTGCTGTACACAGAAGTTGTCTCCATTGTGATTGGTCCAAGGCTGTACCTCGCCAGCCTCGCTGTCTGTGGAGAGTCCGCAGGTCGCCTTCTACTTGATCGATCCACCTTGCAGCTGTTGTCCGGCATTCTTACAACATGCCTAAAGAAGCGCCTTTCGTTCAAAGACACCAAGGGCGCGTTGGTCTTCCACTAGCAATGTCCATGTTTCGTGGCCATAGAGAGCTATCGGTCTAATTAATGTCTTGTAGATAGTCAACTTTGTACTTCGGCGAACTTTGTTCGATCTTAGCGTCCTTCGGAGTCCAAAGTAGGCACGATGGCCAGCCATAATGCGCTTTTGTATCTCTCTGCTGATGTCGTTATCGGCGGTCATCAATGAGCCCAGATACACGAATTCGTCTTCTACTTCGATTTCATCACCAATGATTTGAACTTGTGGTAGGAGGCTAACTCCCTCTTCCCTTCATGTATTTTGTTTTCAACGCATTAATCACAAACCCAGCTTCAGCCTTAAGTCTGATGTACGTTTCCGCCATCGTCTCAAAGTTACGTGCTACGATAGCAACATCGTCGGCGAAGCCAAACCAGCAATTTGGTGAATTCTGATTGATTTGGAGCTCAATAACATAGAAATGATTGGAAAAAGTAGGAAATATTTTTTCGAGATGTGCTGGGACGTCCAAACTGCCCAGTTGTTCTGAACTTAAGCTCTACAGTTGTGACAGTACATTCAAAGATATTCAAATAATGTCTTGGACGATCAACTGACGTTATGACATAATCTTGGGGTATTCTATGCCAAACAAAGTAACTTAAATGGACCTTCTCGGGACCATAATTTCACCTCTACAGAGTTGGTGATTAAAAGCAAATTTTAGACCTCATAATTAAACGATGCTAAATCACTGGCTATGGGTTTTCTAATTTCCTACAAGCCCCACAGCTTCCGCAACCACTCAATGGTAATAGTTTTGACTCATCGCGATGTCACAGAAAATCATCCGTCCTAGGCTGAGTAATCGCCATAGGCCGCAACACGATTCCTAAGGGCTGTGCTCGAAGTAATGCTCCGTTTTCGCCGTGTCTAATTACTGCCCACAGCAAACATTTACGACCGCAAGGTTCCGACAGTATGAACTGTACAAGTTCAACCGTGTTCACATTTTATCATACACATGGACCGTTAAGGTTATCATTCCACAGCATTCGTCAGCATTGGCGTTATCACTATGCCAACAGAGATACACAAATGTCAACAACAATAAAAAAAAAGTCCCTACCCTTGGGAGCCCAAGCCAATTAAAATCTAGCGCTGGGTCGTGATTGTCCATTGCCTTCCTTGCGGAGGTAGCCAGATAGATGCCAGAAGAGCCAGGCATATGACGTGTACACGAGGTGTGGTGATTAGATAATGGTCACCTCTCGTCTTATCGCGTTCGCCCGGGGAGACATCGGAGGTGTTCAAAATTGTTAACAAACTATGACCAGTCGGTCTTTTGACGTTCGTGACTGCATGAATAAAAACACGGTGTTGCACAACCATTTCGATTGGGTGAGAACCATTCCGTTGTCGAAAGGTTCGCAGCTGAAGCGGTTGAAGGCCGCAAGAAAACAATCGCTAATGGGGTGTGTTTTTCGCACACTCGTATCAGACAGTAATTGAGCGGTCGTAGACGGAGGCGTGTTCGCATGGCACAGAAGCGCCAGCTCTACGCATGATTAGAACGGTAACAACTGAATGGTGCCAAGAAAGTCATGCCTAACTTCCACCGCCGATTTCAAACACTGCTGTAAATCTTCATATTTTCGACCGGTGTTGTAGCTCGTAAATCAACGGATGGGTAACTGACTTCACAGTCTGTACCTAGTCGTTTGGATTATGGACGAAATAATTGTGAGGGTGAGTCAAAAAAAAGTACGAGTACTAATAAACCTTCATTAGGCATCCGCCGATGTCCGGCTTGGTTCGAAGCAAGGCCATAACAAGTTGAACAGTAGACAACCTGAAATCATGAATTCACATCACGTCACCCTCGTATGCGCGGCCGATGCCCACCATCTGCATGATCGCAACGCACAGTGCTGCTGGGTCTGAATTTAGCGAGACAAACTTAGCAAAGCGTTGGACCAGTTGAAAGATGATATCTTGTTTTTGGCCCCGTTGAGACCACCGTGCGTTAGTTGGTATTGGTGCGTTCGTCACTGCTTGGCGGTTGCAACAAAGTTGCAAATTTTATTGACTCGACTCCTTTCCTTCTCGTCTCGTCTTGATTTCCGTTGTTTACACTTTGCCTTTGCTTCTGATGTGGGTTCTTTTTCTTCTGTCAACGGTCGATGAACGACATCAGCGGCGCTCGAATGATGGTGTTATTGTTATTGGTGGTGGTTCCTGTTGGCTTCTTCGTCTTGCTGCTCCAGCAGGATGATGAATTCATCCAGCCAGCCTAACCCTATCCAGACAGTCCGTGTTCGACCGACTCAGAACCGGTTGCGTCGGTGCGAGTTTCGCACCATCAGGCAGTTGGATGACCAACAACCGGTTCCCCTCCGGGTTGCCCTCCGTACGTTTCTTCGATATGCTCGTGGGTGCATCATCGACTACCTGCTAGGGTGGTTGGGGGAGCTTTTTGTCGTTTTACGTTCGGTTAGGATTGATGTATCGATAACTTTGATAATTTCTATTGTTTTATGGTTAAATTTAATCACGTAGATTTTTGACCTTTAAAACGCATATAAATGGAAATAGTCCGCTGTCTAGCATCTAGACTAACGTTATTCAGAATCTCGAATCAAAAGAAAAATTTCGATTCGCACACGATAAATCAAATTTTCGAATAAAAAATGTGATTTTGTTCTATATTTTTCAACTGGAACAAACTCACCAAACCCAACATGGAATTTACTCCCGCTTACACCAAGCAGCCGAATGCAATTATGAAATTTGTTTGGTGATATGATTATTTTTTGGCAAGCCATTCGCGTGTACACAAAGGTTTTTTTTTTTGCACGGGGGATATTTTCACCAAAAATTGTGAATTTTTTGAAAAACTGCCTTTGATTACTTTTAGCCCAAAACGTAAAATGTGATTTAAATAAGGTCGATAAGTTGTTCCGTTCTGGAGTTATCGCCGAAAACAACCCGTGTAAAAAAAAACCGTGCAAAAAAAACCTTAGTGTATTTAATTTTCAAACGAAACAACAAGGTGCGGCAGGCAAAAATGCGAAAATTTATGGTAGTTCTTTAAAATTCCATTTTCATCTACGTCAGGCCCTTCAGGCCTAATGGGTCAGGCTGCCTGAAAAGTCCCTTTAATTTCCTACAGATGGCGTTGGTAATCGCCAATGTGGCGCGTTTGCTTACAATGGACCAAAAACGCATTTAAAGCAATTCGAAGGAGTTTGTGCGCCGATTCATAACCATGGATAAAACTTAGATCCATTACTACACACCGGATTCATCGCAGCAGGCAAAACAGTGGGTTTCACCGGGCGAAAGTGCTCATTCTACCTCAATTGCTTAAGCAAAATTGAATGAAACTCGGTATTAATTGGTTCCTCATCCACCGTATTCGCCAGTCTTGGCCCCCAGTGACTTTTATTTGTTCCCAAACCTGAAGAGATGGCTCGCCGATAAGCGATTTTACTCAAATGATGAGCTCATAGCTGAAGCCGATGGCAATTTTGAGGGACTTCCAAAGGAGTACTATTCGGATGGGATAGAAAAAAATTAGAAAATCGCTGGACTCGCTGTATCGACCTTAAAGTAGAGTATGTCGAGAAATAAAACCGAATTTGGCAAAAAAAAAGTTTCCGTGTACGATATTAAAGGAACTTTTCAGGCAACCTAGTACATGACCCCAAAAGGAAAATATGTGTATAAAATCACAGACTGAATAAAAGTGTACACATTCCTCGTCAAATTTGTTCTACGTCAATTCTTCCATCTGGGAAAAATAAAGTTTAAGGCCTAATTGACGACCTAGAACATCCTGAGTATGAAGAAGTTCAGAAAGAAAAAATAAATGCCTTATAAATAGTGTAAAGCGTTGATTTGGAATATGGTGCATACGCATACGTATTATTAAATTCTCGTTGAGTTCAGACTTCAGATCTACAGTTGTAACTACAGCTTTTTGGGCTATACAAAGTTACGTTACGTATTCAACAATATTCAGTGAATATGTTCTAACGTAAATTTTTTTGAGATAAACTAGGACGAACTGTTCTTAAGTTTAGAACATAAGCTGTTGGTAACAGTATGCTTTTGTAGTATGCATAGAGACAATATTTATTCAACAATATTTATTGAATAGGTGGGGATGGTCAACAGACATAATGCGACAATCTTGGGATATTCTAGATATTCGTCTAATTTGTTCTGTCCTTAAGTTCAAAACATGAGATCTACAGTTGTAACAGGCAGGTTTTTGGGCTATATAAAGTGAGGATATGTGTACATATTTAATGAATCTTCTAGAAGGTCAACAGTCATTATTTTATAACTTTGTGATCCTCTAGGTAATCCAAACTGTCCTGGAGCTTAGAACATGAAATCTACGTTAGTAACAATAGATTTTTGGGCTATTCAAAGTTACGTCACGTATTCAAGCATATTCGGTGAATATTTTCGAATGTAATAATACAGGGGCCGACAATTGAAGTGCTACATTGAAGCAAACAGATAAATTGATCAAAGCAACAACATTTTATTTCTAATTCTCGCAACTTCACTTGAAATCATCACTTTTTGAAAATTTACTGGTTAAGTTCAACTAGTTCTGTAGAACTAGTTCCCGATATGTATTTTGGTTGATATTCACTCCTTATGCTGCGCCTTCGCTCCTTTATTTTTTTGCTGTTCTTGTTTCTGCCTCGCCGAAAGGTCTTGAACTGGATCTTGTGCGACGTAACATCAACATTTCCGAGTTCAGTTATAGCTACTAGGTCCTTCAAACAAAACTACTCGATTCGTTCTCCATTTATATCCATGACATCCTCAAGACGATGCCGGAAGCCAGAAAACTCCTTTCGAACGTATCCCTCCGACATCGACTGGCGAATTCGCGTTATGACAGACTTCAGGGTCTACACACTAGGATGAGATGTTTTGCAGGCTTATGTTTCACCATAAGTATAACTCGAATAATCCAACCGGATTGCTGGGTCACAAACCTTCCGACCAAAACTTCATTTTTTCCATCAGCCGTCGTTGGGTCCGATTTGACGTGTGATGCGCTCCATCTAGTTATAAGATGACATATTGATCCTCAGAGAAGTTGGCCTTCACCCAGGCAAGCAGTAGGTCCTTCAAAAAACCGATATACACTTCGGTTTTGATTTTAACATCAGCATCAATGAAAACAGGCAGATGTCGGTTACTTCCGTTCAAATGCTCTCCGCTCGTTTTCAATCTTGTATCTTTCTTGTAGGCCTGCCGTTGCCCTATACGGAACTATCAATACACTTTCTCTTCATGTCTCTTCGTTCTAGCAATAAAATTACTGTCCGCTCCTAGCGCTTCGCATGGAGATGAGAAATTATCTGCTTCTGCAAACTTCATCAAAGATCGTGTATCAATCAAAAGTGTAGAAGTCTGTTGTTTGGTTTGGAACTTATACATAACTTTGTCCGGAGCCTCCTCAAGCTTCTTTAGTGAATTCATGAGAGAGCAGAAAACTCGTAATCACTCGGGTGTACTTTTTCACAAATTTGTAATAAAACTTCCGATAGTCTGATGCAGCACTTAAAAGTAAACATAAACAAATACACTGTCAAAAGAAATAGACCTTTAGTTACACAAACTAACCTTATATTAAAGTTAAATTATTTTCGCATCCATTCGAGTTTTCAGGACGCATAACTATTCGAACAGAATGACAATTTTCGTTCATTTCCCAAGTATTTGTTAAACGAAACAAGCTTGAAACTTATTTTAAAAAATTGGAATGAACTCACCAAGTTGTACTATTCGATTTATTTCAACTGCTGTAAGAATTATGTCTTTGATTTATTTCAACGTCTATAAGGAGTATGCTTTGATCCAAAGCACAGTGGCTTCTACTCGGAAATGCAACTCGGAAAAAATACAGTCGGTCTCAAATGTGCACCATTCAACTGTGTTCAACTCCTAGACAATTCAGATCTAAGATTTGTAATTCGCTATATTGGTTGATTGTGAATGCGATCAAATTTACTCTCGCCTTGAGAAACTGTTTGGACAATGACGTTCTTTTGCAGCCAGTTTCCTACTGCTCCGAATGCTCCCCTTCCGGATGCCGTATAAAACTCCACCCCAGGAAGCTGATCAATGCCTGCTTTCTCGTGTACTTCATCGTCCATCGTTTTGTTCGTTTATCGTTACGATTTGGAGTCATTACCTTCTTATAGGTCTCGATACACTTAGTTCAATTCACAGTTGTAGACAACATTACCTCAAAGCGGTCCCTGAGGTACTTGAGAATTATGATCGACGACAATCTGTCCTTTATCAGCCACGTCGACCAAGCCTCTGTGGCTATATCGGCATTATTCCGCATGATCTCGAGTAGCTCAGCGGTACAAGGGAGCAAACGAAAACTTCTGGACAGCGTTGTTCTGTCCAAACTTAGGTATGGCGGGCCGGCGTAGGCCACCGCCTTGAGTACTAAGAGCTATCGACGGCAATGGTGGCCATAGTGGTCGTGGGAAGCCGGGACACAACTCTGGGCAACCTTGTCCAGATAATGTGTCGAGACCGGGGCATCTGGGACGTGGTAAACCCGGTGACTTCGGTGACCTCAGTGGCCTTCAAACTTATCCTAGAGCACAAAATCTGATGGCACAATAACTAGTGACACGTTAGAGCTTTGGAAAGGAGAGCTTTGGATTCCGTAAGACCCGCTGATCAATATTTTCGTCATCGTTGTGGTTTCTGGCTTTAGGTTCCCCCCGACCCCTTTAGGTTCCCTCGACCACTCTTTCAGAGTATGAGCGCGGAGAAATTCAGGCCCATCGTGAAAATGGACTGACAATCCGTGAGATCGCAAACAGAATAGGAAGGAGTGAAACAGTGGTACATAATTTCGTGCGACCATCAAGAGAAAAGAGCGTCCAGCATCGGTTTCAGAACGCGCAAAATGTGAAATTAAGCGATTGGCAAACAATCGTAGGCTTTCTCCGGGTGATATCAGGAAGAAGGTGAATCTTCCAGTGTCTAACCGTCAAGTGCAGCAAATTCATAAGCATTCATAATAATACCAAGTATGGTAAAAGTGTGCCCGTTTCTCGCTTATTGCCTCGAAAGAAGAAAGCAAGATTGGAATTAGCAGAAAAGTACACTGAAGTTTTTTTACGCGTTATTTTTACGCGGTACCGTAAAATAAATTCAGTGTATCAATTCCGAAAAAATGTGGTGTTCCACGATGACAAGAAATTCAATTTATATGGATCGGATGGATCAACTGCCTGTTGGCAGGATATGAGATGCAAAAAGCCAGTGTTTTTCATTGCGACCAGAATCTTGGACAAAATTTTGAACGCATTCGCTGAAAATGTTATGGATGACAACATGATATTTCAGCAGGACAACGCCGCTTGCCATTCTGCACGTAACACGAAAACGTTTCTTGCGAATAGTAACATCCCTGTTCTCGAATGCCCCGGACGTAGCCCAGATGTCAATCCAATCGAGAATGTTTGGAGTCTACTTTCCCGAAGAGTTTTCAAACATGGGCTTATGTTTGACACCCTTATACAACTCCGAACTGCTATTGTCGAAGAATGAAGCAAGTTGGACACACTTCAATGCCGAGATGACTGAGGGAGGTCATTAAAAACAAGGAAGAACGTGCATTAAACAAATGTGCACACCCCTCTTTTTGAAGATGTGTGCGAGTAGTATCATGCCTCTATTTTGATTTTGAGATTAGCACTTCCCCGCACTAAACAGCTTCCTGGACAGGAATTTTATACCGCAACCGGTCGGGAGAAGTTGGGAGATATTTCCAAGCACATTTTACTGTCAAAGTTCGCGAAGAAATATCTGGTGTGGCAGGCCATCGTACCTGTGGCTTAAAGAGTAACGTTAACATTGCGACCGGAACCGTCAACCAGAAAATTTATCTGAGCGAGTGCCTACAAAAACGTGGCCGGATTTGGCATCTTGCCATTACGGAAAAAAGGTCATTGAGTGGTATGCTGTCAACAACGTTAAGGTGGTGCCCAAGGACCAGAACCCAACACCTCAGAGCCCCGCCCAATCGAACAATATTGGGCCATCGTGAAGCGGAACCTTAAGAAGACTCAAAATGCTGATGTGAGCGAGAAACAGTTCAAGGAAAACTGGCGTTCTGCGGCGAATAAAGTGGACAAGGAGACTGTACAAAATCTTATAGTGGTGAATCCTAGAGGGTTTGAGCTGTTTAGTGGAATACATGTAACTAGAAATTAGAAGAAAAATTAGTATTTTCCATTTAATTCCAACTACCTTTGCTTATCTTGACAGATACGCGTATTTCGTCTAACTTCTTCCGTGTCTCGTACTAATAACTCGACTTATTAGTACGACAAGTCGAGTTATTAGTACGAGACACTGAAAAAGTCTGCACATTGTAGACGAAATATGCGTATCTGTCAAGATAAGCAAAAGTAGTTGGAATTAAATGGAAAATACTAATTTTTCTTCTAATTTCTAGTTATGGTAGGTGTTAAACGAAAGACCCGGAAATTCGCATTCGGTAAAAAGGAAGCTTAGCTTAATATTTCTCCTGTATTCTGTATTAACTTAACTTGAAAAAGAAAAAGAATTTGAATTACTGTTTGCCCAATTTTGGTCGGATCACCCTTTATAACAAACAATACATATTGATTTTTTAATCCAACAATAAAAGATAGTTTTAACACCATTTTGTTGCACGTATAATATTCGGACACCCTTTACCCCAGTATTGCAAACACAGGCAGAGCTCTACGCCAGAAGAGCTCATCAGATTCAGTATAAAAAAATTCTTATGTTCTCTCTGTGGATTTTTGAATAAGTGCAATTGTTGAGAAAAAAAATTAAATAGCAGCTTCTAAAAGTTACTAGGAAAAGATAGTTAGGGAAGAAAGTTCGAAACACACCGGAAACATAAGTCTACAGACGAATTAAATTTAATTGAATCGCATAACAAAATTTAGTGAGACCCTTCCAGTTATTAAAAATTTAGTGAGAATTTAGAAAGAAAGTGTTCTAGATAATTTTGATCTTCGACATCGCTTTCATTTGTCTCTTGTGACTTTTCTCCTATACAATTTTTGAAATTTTCGTAGCTAGATCGTAGACTTTAGGTCAACACCACTCCCAGCCTCCCTTCCGCAATCCGCCCCCTCCACTCCAAAAAAGTCCACGTGGTTTATCAATAGCCCTTATGGGCTGGACGGAAACTATAGCTTTCAGCAACGCTGTTTGCTGGTATTGAATCATATTCAAATAGGAACACAGTAAGTGTAGTTTTTTCCAGGAATAAATCGTAAGAAACAAAAAAAAATAACAACGAAAGAAATCTTATCATATTACGCAAAACAAAATCTGCGATCATCAATCAAATTAAGCCATGACCCGATAATTCCGCAACGCAAATCCAGACCACCCCAACCGTACCGATTTCGTTCCCTTTTTTCGCCGACTCCGTTTCGCACACAACTCCACAACCAGAGACCCGGTCGGACGAACGAGCTGCCCCATTCGTAATGACTCATTATTGAGTTCAATCAACCTAAATCATAGATTTCATCTTTCTTCGAGCCGGTCGCTCGCTGTGGTGCGGCCGGTGGTCGAAGTGGCGTTCATCGCTCACGCCATCCATGGCCATCTAATAGAACGGACAGCACCACTACACCAGCAGAAATCCCAGTCTCTCGCTCATTAGTATGATATGCAACCGGAGAACGCTTCCTCTGGTTGGCTTATTTTCTTTCTTTTGTATGCTTTGTTTTCGTTCTGGAGCAAGTCGCAGTAGAAGCTGATTTGTGAGAAGCGATTACTTTTATTAGAACCGGCAACACGTCAGTTCTGGTGGATATTGGATACGATCAACGACCAAGTCCCATTCGTTCTGCAAAGCATCAACAAAAGACGGACCGAAAATTTACCAATACAGCTTTGAAAAGCTTGCACCTCTCAAACACACGGGTTGGTTATTTGGTTTCTGCCAAGTTATGATATTTTTTCTGCCTGCTTCGCATGATTATTTGCCAACTGTCGACCGACTTGCATCCCTGATGAGGAGGCCTTCTACGGAAATGAGCTGAAACTTGCAATCACGGTCATTGTGGGGCACACTTAAACATTAACAATGGGGTGTGGGTTTCGGCAACTGTTTCAATCTGGCAGCACAAAAGTGCGAGCGAAATCAAGAATCGCGAAATGGGCTTTAGGCACCATAAATAACCTAGGAGACTTCAGGTTGGCTCCACAATTAACGATTGTTTGTGTACGGAGACCCTGGTTCGATGTATCATAGGAAGCGAAATTGGGTTACTAACACATAATCATTTTCGATGGAATTCTGTATTAGGAAAACGTGTCCTTTGAATAATGAACACTTTTGATTGCTTGAAATCGATACTTAACGATCGTCATAGCTTCGAGTAGAACATGGCATCCCCATTATACATTCGCATGTAAAACTAAAATTTGACACTAATTCCTGACATAAGAAGTGTGCTCTCTCACACGTGCAAATATTTTCCTTTCCAGAAGCACTTGCGTCCGCGCCTACTATTGCATGAGATAACGCAAATGATGCTGCTTCTGCTGCTGCTGCTGTGCCGGAAGGTGATGTAATTTGTCATTATCATTTAATGACACCAGTCACCACCAGCCGACCTACTGCCGTCAGACGCCTATATTGGGATGACGCTTCAAGTGTTGCGAGTGGCATCTTTTATCATTTTATAACGTTTTTGTTCCATTGTTTTTTTTTTGTTTCTTCTCTTGTTGCTTTCGTTGCTTGTCTTGTAATCTATGTCACTTGATGTGTGCAGGGCAAAGTTGGTTGTTGAAATATCCTTCGCAAGGCAAGTAATTTATGGCGCGTGCTCGAGTGTGAAATTTTGTTTACTCTTCTAGAAGTCTATGTTTCTTTTTTTTGGGGTTACATTTTATTTATTAAATAGATTTTTCTTCTGCTTCGATGCTCTGCAAGCTTACAGCTTATCGTAATTAGCATATTGCCAATTTTCAACATAATTTTTGAAATCGTGGTCCAGAATGCGAATTTAGCTGGTAAGATACATTTGGAGCAAAATTGTCTTCTACAAAGTTGTTTCTAATAATGAGGTCCTTCTTTTAGTGTGTTTGAAAACCAGGGTGGTCCTTGTTTTCAGAGATATTGAAAATCTGTTCAACTTATTTATTTCCAGAAATAAAGGCATATATTCTTCAAAACCGATGTAGGGTACTGAACGGCTTAAGCACTCCGAGACCCTATTCCAAGCACGGGGTAAACGTTAACCTACAACGCTCATTTTTTTGCAGTATGGTGCTTCACTGGATGCAGCACCATACTGCAAAAAATGCGCGTTATATGTTAACGTTAACCCCGTGGTTGGAATAGGGTCACGGGATGCTTAAGTCGTTACCTACCCTAGATAAGACAATTTCAAGCAACTTTGATTGAATCAATGTTTCTGTAGCTTTTGAAATGACCGAACTAGTGCAATTTTCTAGAACAATAATAGATACAATTTTTGGGGTGCTAAAATAATCGCAATCGTATGTGAAACAAAAGTAATTATGGTTTTTTTTAAAACAAATAGGCCTTTTTCAAATGTTGCTCTCTTGGATAAGGGCAGACAAACAAAATATTTCTTAAATGCATTTGAAAGGTTTTTTATTATTGAATATTATATCTGGAAACTGGAGATAGGTATTTTTTTTAAATTGAGTATAACACATTTGAAAAGAGCGTTATTTGGTGATGATGATGATGTAAAACAACCATCTAGTGTAGCAAGGCAACTGCCTATAGCACTGGACTGTTTTAATTAAACGATTTGATCAAGGTTATACTGTGGTAGATGTTTCAATATGTTCCTGTATGAAGGGCCAAAAACGTATTGTGGGCCCGTAAGCAGATACACTTACGCGTAGTCCAAAGCTACAGTGGTCTAAAGAGAATCTCCTTCCAGAAACAAGTTCGCAGAAACCACACCAAAACCGAGCCCTCGCCTAGTAAAATGTTCCACTAGATGGGGAGAAAAGCCCGCCCTCTTTTGACGAAATGTTAACAACAGGAAGTTGGCAGCCCCACTCTTCCTATCCAATTCGCTTCAATCGGGTGCTCTGATGGTCCCTCCCTTTATCCCAACATAGAGTGTTATATAATATATGTCAAATAGCAGAGAAATAAATACGATTTGCTTACCTTGATTTAGAAATCATCTCACTCTGACGCTAAAGATTATGGTACTACTTAATTTTTATAAAGCATATGGAATATTCTTAATAATTCCACACTACCACCATCGCCCGTGACATAAGAGGAACATATAATTTCAGTGCTGTTAATCTATTCCTATAAACATGCTTCAATAACCTATCGTAATGTTCATGCTTCATTAATTCATTCTTATATTTTTAGTTTTTTTTTTTTTCAAATAAAATTAAAGTGGTCTTTGTCGAATTGCGTTTTCTTTTTAGCAAGTCCTCCGCATAAAAAAAACCTATTTACTGTCTTATTTCAAAAATGCGTTATTTTGTAAGAAAATCGTAAATAATTCGCTAACGATAAAATATACTGGCAAGATTTATAGGTCAAAAGTTACATCTTATTAAGTTCTAAAAATCATCGTAATAAAACTTTGTTCAAAAATTTGAATTAAAAAAGTTAGGGCAAAAATCTTGTTTTTGGTAGGGACACTCTAAGCTACAAAAAAATTGATTCAATCAAAATTGCTTAACATTGTCTTAAAATCAACTTTTCTGAAGAATTGTATGCTCTCAGTTCTACAAATAAATAAGTTAGATTTTCGATTTATCTGAAAATAAGGACCACCCTAGTTTTCATTCGCACCAAAAGAAGACCTCATTATTAGAAACAACTTTATAGAAGACAATTTTGCTGCAAATCTTCAAACTTAGACTGAAAATGTATATTTCCAGCTTAATTCGCATTCTAAAGGGTGATACGGTCAAAATTTGGTCAAGGGAAAACGCGTGTAAATCGGTGAAATCGTTTATTTAAAAAATCAAATTAAATTTCTTTTTCAAGTTCAATTAGTATAAAATTCAGGAAAAATATTCAGTTAGGCTTCCGCTTTTCCAAATCCGAATTGCCGGGCCTTACGCTTGACCCCTGCCATCAAATTTTGTACAGCCACCTTGTCCACCTTCTTCGCCGCAGAAAGCCAGTTTGCCTTGAACTGCTGCTCGTCCTTAGCAGTTTTTTTGGTCTTCTTTAGGTTCCGCTTGATAATAGCCCAGTATTTCTCAATTGGGCGGAGCTCTGGCGTGTTGGGAGGGTTCTTGTCCTTGGGAACCACCTGCACGTTGTTGGCGGCGTACAACTCCATGGCCTTTTTACCGTAATGGCAAGATGCCAAATCCGGCCAAAACAGTACGGAACAACCGTGTTTCTTCAGGAAAGGCAGCAGACGTTTATTCAAACACTCTTTCACGTAAATTTCTTGGTTGACAGTCCCGGAAGCTATTAAAATGCTGCTTTTCAAGCCACAGGTACAGATGGCTTGCCAAACCAGATATTTCTTTGCGAACTTTGACAGTTTCGTGTGCTTGAAAATATCTGCTACCTTTCCCCTTCCTTTTGCCGTATAAAACTCCTGTCCCGGAAGCTGCTTGTAGTCGGCTTTGACGTAGGTTTCGTCGTCCATTACCACGCAGTCAAACTTCGTCAGCATCGTCGTGTACAGCCTCCGGGATCGCGTTTTGGCCGTCGTATTTTGTTTATCATCGCGATTTGGAGTCACTACCTTCTTGTAAGTCGATAGTCCGGCTCGTTTTTTGGCTCGATGCACGGTTGTAGACGATACACCCAGCTTATTTGCGGCATCTCGGAGAGATAGGTTAGGGTTTCGCTTGAAACTACCGGCAACTCTCTTTGTCGTCTCAGCGGCTTCCGGTTTTCGATTTCCCCCCGATCCAGACTTCCTGGCTGTCGACAAACGTTCCCCAAACACTTTAATTACATTTGTAACGGTTGATTTGGCAACTTTTAGCGATTTTGCCAACTTTGCGTGCGAGTAGCTCGGATTTTCGCGATGCGCGAGCAAAATTTTGATACGCTGCTCTTCTTGCTTGGACGGCATTTTGACAACTGAAGAGTGAATTCCAAAATCAAAATAGGAGCAACATTCTACACACACACACCTTCAAAATGAGGGGTGTTCAGGGTTTTTAAATGCAAAATTGAAAGAAATACGTCAAGTTGATATTGACCAAATTTTGACCGTATCGCCCTTTAGGCCACTGTGCATTGGTTCAATTTGTCTCAGTGTGTCGATTTAACAGTAAAACTTGAGTTATTTAATACACTAAGGTTTTTTTTACACGTTTCACTTTTACTATGAAACCGTGTGAAAAAAAAACTAAATAGAGGTGATGAATTCACAGGCATAAACATTTTAAATATTTTTTTAGCTGGTCTGTCGTCCGGCATTCTTATGACATGCCCAGCCCACCATAGTCGATGAGAGGTTCTCATAGCAACTGATTAAGTTCGGCACTACAAATCCGGTACCCAGCTTGTTGATGATTTTTCAAAAGTACCAACCTTCAAAAGATTACTGTCAAAATTTCATGACTTGGTTTATTATTTATAGAGTTACAGTGGTTTAAGTTACGCTACTTTTGTGATTCGTAGAAACGATGGAATCAAAGCAATTTCGTGTGTTGATATATCATTGCTTTTTGATGGGAAAAAACACTTCAAGCCCAAGCTTAGCTTGAAAATGTTATCCGGACTCTACCCCATTGAAAACGACCATCAAACGATGGTTTGCCAATTTCAAACGTCATCGTACGGACACCGATGATGGTCGGCCAAACCAGGCAGTTATTCCGGAAAATATTGAAAAAAAAACCTGAAAATCATCATGGTCAATCGCAAAGTAAAATTGCAAGAAATAGCTGACACTCTGAAGGTATCCAAAGGTGGTGTTTACACCATCAAACACGAAAATTTAGGAAGCTGTTTTCCAAATGGGTGCCGCGTTTGCTCACACCAGAGCAAAAACAACAACGAGTCGATGGTTTAAAGAGCTGTTTGGAGATGTTCACGCGAAATAAGAAGCAGTTTTTACATCGATACATCACAATGGATGAAACATGGATTCACCACTTCACTCCGGAATCAAATCGGCAGTCTGCTGAGTGGCGTGCAGACGGCGAAAGTCGTCCAAAGCGTCCAAAGACTCAAACATCGGAAAAAAAACAAACATCTGGAAAGGTAATGGCCTCTGTATTTTAAGATGCGCATGGAATTTTATTCATTAACTACTTGGAACACTACTTGAAGGCCGAAATCGCCAAGAAAAAGGCTCATTTGAAGAAGAAAAAGGTGGTCTTTCACCAAGACAAGCTCCAAAAATGATCGAATTGTTATCGCACCCACCGTATTATCCAGAGCTGGTCCCCAGCGACTACTGGCACCTCACAGAACTCAAAAAGATGCTCCGTCGAAAGAGATTTTGCTCAGATCAGGAAGTGATTGCTGAAACTGAAGCATATTTTGAAGGTCTCGATAAATCGTGCTACACCGGTGTCATCGTAAAGCTAGAGAAACACACTACCAAAATGTCATGTAAATTTCTGTCCCCTGAGACCGACACATGCAAGCGTCCTTTAGCACATAAGAATAAGTTGAAAGAGATGAGAAAAAAAATCAATCAAACACATCTTTCGTTGAAATGCGTATGTGTAGGTTTAAGGAGACATAATTTTACACGAAATCTTTCTTTACGTTCCCCGCCTTTTTACAAACAAGAATAACGTCTCGTGTAAAATTCATAATTTCTAAGTGTGAACGTTGGAATGATTGTATCACTCTAAAAGAAGATTATATTGATGAATAAAAATGAATTTTGGCAAAAAAAATGTTGTTTTCCTTCTTAGGCCCGGGATTTATTGACGGATGTGTTACCACTGCTCTTTTCCATAAAAACTATTAAAAGGATAAAATTAGCAGACACATGTTTTTTCCATGTTGTCCTTAACCTTCCCCACACTATATTGATTTCAGATCTTGATGTTCTACATGATCAATAAGGAGAATTTTGATGTCTCGACCGTAATTATTAGTTGGAAAAGCTCCACAGAACATCATAACACTGTAATAGACATATTACAGTATTTCTGGAATACCTACAGTACACCCAACTATCCAAAAATGGAGATTTTGAACTCTACGTGATTAACAAGACTATTAATAACGATGTCTCCACCGTACTTATGAGTTAAAATAGCCCCACGGGACCTCATAACACTGTAATCGATATTTTTTAGTATGGCTGACAAAAGACTCGTAATGTTGGTAGTCCGAATTAATTCAAGTGGCCGTAGAGAACTACCGGTCTAATTAATGTCTTGTAGATGGTCAACTTTTTGGTTTGGCGAACTTTGTATGATCTTAGCGTCCTTCGGAGTCCAAAGTACGCACGATTGCCAGCCATAATGCGCCTTTTTATTTCTCTGCTGGTGTCGTTATCGGCGGTCACCAATGAGCCCAGATACACGAATTCGTCTACTACCTCGATTGCATCACCGTCGAAAGGAACATATCTTATTCCTTATTGCATTTAAAGTCTTGTGAAAAATAACAATGCTCGCATTGGGTCATCGAGGATGAGCTTAAATCATCGGGAACATGGTTAGTCTTCATTTATGTGAATTCTCATTTTCTCTTAGCTGTTCTATAGTTTGAACTGATACTGACTAGGGTCCTGATACATGGTCAGTATCGGAGTCACAGTTTGTTTTGTTTGCAATGAATCCGATTTCGACTGATAACTGATCGACTGATCTTGGTCCAATCCTTACAGTCCTTATTTAAAAACCATTGGATGTGATTCGAGCTAATTCCTAATTCTCCGATTTTCCAGAACCCACTTGATGGAAAATTGAGGTTCTGGTTAACTTGGACCAAAACCGGGGTACCGAAAATTGACGATTTATACCCCCTATTTAAGCGATTAGACACCTTTTTACGCATTTAGAGGTTTCCAGAACCCACCTGATGGAGAATTAAGGTTCTGGAAATTTTTTTGAAACACAAGCGAGGGTCCGAAAATTGACGATTTTAAACACCTTTATTAAGCGATTAGAGACTTATTTACGGAGATAAACTCATTTAAAGGTTTCCGGATGGAAAATTGAGGTTCTTTTAAACTCATTTTGACCAAAACAGGGGTTCCGAATATCGACGATTTTAGACCCCCTATTTAAGCGATTAGGAAATAAACGCATTTAGGGGAGGCACCTCATTCAGAACTTTCAAAAAATCGATTTTTTATTTTTGCTGTAACTGATAGATCTGAGAATGTAATCCCAAAGTTTCAAAGTGATACTGAGAATACTTTCGAAGTTATTCCCCGAATAACCGGCACGCGCGGAACAGCGGCATATGGACACCAAAAACTTGAAAGCGCGTTTGGTTGGAACTTCTTCTTGAAAGTCGGTTATCACGATTGCTATCGAATCGCTGCACATATAAAGCTCAAAATTCTTTCATTTTTGAGATTAAGGTCACCGCCAGAGATTAAAGCTCAGACATTTTAAAAAACTAATTGTTTAAATAATTTTTCAGTCGATTATAACGGATAAAAGGGTGAGAATCCGACACTTGCTTTTTGTACATATTTTTTTTTTGATAAATATAATCATTAAAATATAAATATTTTCGAGTTTTAATCCCTGACTACAATCCTTACCTATATAATGAAACATATTTTGTGTGTTTTAGATGAATAGTTTAAGCTGGAGAGTGATAACCTCAAAAAAGAATTTTCCGGAGGGCCTCCACAAAATGCCTGCCACGGCCGCCATTTTGTGAAATTTTGAAATAAAAAAACATTAAATAATAGAGAACATATATTTCTAAAAACAAATTAAAACCACTATGCTGTCGCATTGTTTTCTGTTGAAGGAACAAAACTAAAAAATGACAATTTTTCGAGGTTCTAAAAGAAGCGCTTCCCTTAAAGGTTTCCGGAACCCAAGTGATAGAAAATTGAGGTTCTACTAAACTTTTTTTGAACCAAAACTGAGATACCGAAAATCGACGATTTTAAACCCTGTGTTTAGGCAATTAGACGCTCACTTACGGAGATAAACGCTTTAAAAGGTTTCCGAAACCCACCTGATGCAAAATTTTGGTTCTGGTGTAACTTTTTTGGACCAAAACCGGGGTGCCGAAAATCGACGATTTTACACCCCTTATTTAAGCGATTAGACGCTATTTTTTGTTGGGGCGTAGAACCACTGCGTCCATTGAATTGAACTTTTGTGGTATAGACGCTAATATACTGAGATAAACGCATTTAAAGGTTTCCAGAACCCATCTGATAGAATGTTGAGGTTCTGGTAAACTTTTTTGGACCAAACCCAAACCGAAAATGAACGATTTTGAAACCAGATTTAGGCTATTAGACGCTTTTTTACGGAGATTAACGCATTCAAAGGTTTCCGCAACTCACCTGATGGAAAATTGAGGGTACCGAAAAACCGTGGTACCGAAAATTGACGATTTTAAACCGCCTATTTAAGCGATTAGACACTTATTTACGGAGATAAACGCATATCTCATTCTGCACTTTCCAAAACGTCCGCCGGGTCAGCTAAAGCTCGATTCAAAGTAAATCTGAACGCACGGTTTAATACACAAAAAAAAAGTTTTTCTCGATTGATCGACGCATCTCGAAATAACGGATCGTGGAACTTGAGAAAAGAAAATTAATTGTGCACAAACATCTAGAGAATCCTTCGTGGTCTGCCTCAAAAATTGTAAAAGTGTTACAATTCCCAAAGTCAACGTTACAAGGATACTCTAAGTGTGGATAGAGCACAGCGCATCTTTTTTACCTGTCCACTGGTCGTGGGGATGTCTTTTCCAGGCAGGGATGCCATATTCAATTATTTGTGATAAAATTTCGAAATGTCTGGGAATGTCTATAAAAGCCTGTATTTTTTTTTTAATTACAAAATTGCAAATTTACAATTTTTTTTTACAAAACAACGAAAAGACGTAATAAGAGTGCGATTTATGCCATTTTCGCTATATGTGTGATTATGTAAACATTTCTGCGTGTATTTTATGGATTGTATGCAACTTTCCACTATTGTTTCATATTTTTAAAGTGGCACTGAAGCTTGAAGCATTCGCATAGATGACACAGTTTTCAAAATAAAAAATTTCCCCTGTAACGTTCTTTCCAGTTTTGTACTTTAAAATCAAAATTTAAAAATCAAAATTTAGTTTTTATATGATAAATTCAACAGACTTTTCATTGGTTCAACAATAACCATTGAATTTCAATGATTAAAAAAATTTAATTTTCCGTTAAATGAATTACAAAGTTAAATTTCATTAGTAAAAACACTACAATGACACTAAACATATTTATTTTGTAGATTAAGTCGAGGGGCTGTCATTTTCGATTTAAACATTTGTGTTTCATTTGTATGGGAGACCCCCCTTTCAGGGAAGGGAGCGGTCTCTTACTATCATAAGAATTTTCCCCTGCTCCAAAAACCCCTCAATATTAAATTTCACGCTGATCGGTTCAGTAGTTTTCGAGTCTATAAGGTTTAGACAGACAGACAGACAGAAATTTGTTTTTATTTATATAGATTCTCTGAACTTTGGAAGCATTCTCGAAAACTTCGTGGATATATTGATACACTTCTTGATTTTCTTACACTGCTCAGCTTAACTTCGGGGAAATTTTCTTACTAATCAAATCTTCCCAACGAGGTGAGATGAAAAGTAAGGAATTTTAATTCCTGTATGAGTGTGTGTCCTCATAGTAAGATGTGAACAGTAAGATAGAGGTTTTTTTACCCTATTGTATATTGTATGTATTGTGTGAAGAATACAATTATGGACATATGAATTATTTTTGCATAGACTGCTTCTTCGGTTAGTCAGTGATTATCTCTTGAATTTCAGAGAAGCTCTCTCCCGATCTCCTGCAAGGCTCTGTGCTAAAATTCTGGGAAGTTTACTCCTGAACCTCAGACAAAATTCCTCACGAACTTCTTGGCAGTCAACGATTATTTTCTTCGAAATTCACATTTAAGAACCCAACCATACCTTCCAGAAACGTTTGGTAAGTTTTTTCCTGAACATAGTTACTTTCTTAACTTCTGATTAATTCCAACCTGAACTAAGATGAAAATTTCTGCAAAACTTTAGGAAAGTACTTTCCAGAATTTTTTGGAAAATCTTGTAAAAGTTGTCAGAAGTTTCTTTTCTGAACTTCCGAGATGTTTTCTTCTGAACTTCAGGGAAGTATTCTCCTGAACTTCGGGGAAGTTTGTTCCTGAATTTCTGAGAAACTCCTGCTTGAACTACTAGAAAGTTCCCCTACACCTCTGGAAAGTTTCTTCCTGATTTTATCAAAAGTTTCTACCTGAACTTCTGAGATTTCCTGAACTCCAAAAAGTTCTCCTTCTGAAATGATGGAATGTTCGATTGGAAACATTAGAGGAGCGCTCTAGCACTTCAGGGTAGTTTTAACTAAACTTTTGGTCTTTTCGGAACTTCTGAGAAATCCTTGTAAGTTTTTGAGGAATTCTTTACTGATATTTTTGAAAAATTCCTTCTTGATCCTAGTTTCTTCTAGAAATTTGGTGAGGATTTTTCTGAGCTTATTCTTTCCAAACTTCTGATTGGTCCCACCTTGAAATGCGAGGACATTTTTATTGAAACTTTGGCAAAGCCGTCTCCAAAATTTCTAGGAAAATTCCCTAAAATTTGTTCTTGAAGTTTCATCCTGGACTTTCGAACTTTTGGGAAGTTTTGTCCAGAACTCTGAGGAAGTTTGTTCCGGAACTATTGGAAAATTGGTGCGCAAATTAGAAGAAAGTACCCCCTTTGCTCCTGGGAAGTTTCTTTCTGTTCTTTTTAAAGAATTTTGAGAAATCCTTATTCTGAAATTTTGAAATGTTCTCCTCTGAGCTTTGGAAACGCTGCCTAGCACTTCCCGAAGCATTTTTTTTCCAGATTTTTCGAGAAATTATAGGTAGTTCCCGTCTGAAATTTGGGTAAGTTTTATTCTGTACTTCTGGGAAATTCAATCTTGAATTTCAGGAAAGAACTCTAAAACCTTTGAAAAATTCCAAACTTCAAAGAAGTCCTCTCCAGATTCTCGGGGAAGTTCTGTTCTGAAATTCTGGTAAGTATGATCTTGAACTTCGGTAATGTTCGGTCCTGAATTTCTGAAGGTTCGTCTTGCTTGAACTGCTTGCTCCCAATATTTCTGAGAAGTTTCTACCTGACCATCGGAGAAGTTTTTGTTCGAGGAAGTCTCTTCCTCGGGAATTATCTTCCCGAAGCTCTCCTGGATGTGCCCTAAATTCTGGGTCTTTTCTTTCTATACTTCTAGGAATCTAGGACTGATTCAGGGATATATTGAAATGATGCGTTTAGTAGTACTAAAATTCAAGGTTTAAAATTTATTTCAATAGCTCATAACTTTTACTACTGTTCTGTCCCCGAGTGGCAACCGACTGGGCTTTAGAGCAAATGTTAGGATCACAAATGTAATAGTATTCAAACGAGAAAATAAAATTTACTTTTTGTTATTCCGACCCAAGGCGGTCCAAATAACTCGAACTCCTAGTCAATATCCTACCATATTTGCTAAGCATTAGTTTACTGGCTTCATGCCGAAAGCCTCTGGCGATGCCCATATTAATGTTTGAAAATTTGATTTATCCTTCTTATCAACAAGCAACCCTAAGAGTGGACAGCAATTTCTGCTAGAACCAAAGATGAGAAGAGAAAGTTTTGATATGTCCGTAAGAGCACGGCAGGTTGTGAAATTGAATAGAATTAGTTCAAACTGAGCGTCGTTTCTTCAAGGATTTCTACTTTAAATGATACCTACGATATTTTAAAATATTTCAACAAAACTTCTTACCATTTACCATACTGTTCAGATCCTCATATGTTTTAAATCTGAACTTCAGAGAATACTTCTATTTCAAATTTTAAAAAAATATTTCAAATGTCTGTAAAAGTCTGCAACCTATATAAAGAAAATGTCAGCTGAATGTCTGCATCGTTAAAAAAGTCTGCAACAAAAATGAAAAGTCTGCAAATTTACAGACATGTCTGTGAAAATGGCATCCCTGCTGCCAAGTATAAATTTGTTTTTGCTGATAAGGTTGCTCGGAAACGAATGATTTGGCAAGGAATCTGCAGTTGTGGCCTTCAAACCGAGGTTTTCATCACATCTCACAAAATGACGTCGAAGGTTTGCATTAAAAAGTGTTTGAAAAAGCAGATTTTAACCTTCATTCGGCAACACAAGACCAACGTTATGTTTTGACCAGATCTAGCCAGCTGTCACTGCTCTAAGGAGGTACTAGAATGGCATGCTGCAAACAATGTTAGTTTCGTCGCCAAAGAGATGAATCCTTTGAATTGCCCTCGGAGTTCAGACCGATCGAAAAATATTGGGCAACTGTCAAGCGGAAAACTTCGAGGATGCGGTAAAGAAATGACAAATGCACAACAAATGCGTTTAAAGTGGAATAAGTTCGCCGGTACAGTGTCACCAGCGACAGTTTGTTTGAAACGGTGAAATGTAATAACATATCGTTTGAAAGCTGAATAAATACCCTTTTGTTTGATGTTTTGATCAACCGTGTATGTTGTTTAATTCTTGAGTTATGATCACTTGAATGCGTCCAAATTTCCTTTGAATCGGGCTTTAGTCATTTAATCAGTTCAATTTGATGTCAACATTTGTCTTTCATGGGATTAGATTGCAGCGTTCCTCTCTCTGTGCTATATTGACAAATGCAATGAATAAGCTAGATTTAATCCTTCCTCAACCAATACAAGCCCATGTTTGTCCTAAGCGTTATCTAACTATTTCTGTTTCCCCCTTTTTTTTCTTTCAGGTGAGCTTCACATTCGTCCACTGGAGCAGGTTCACGCACAGACAAATGAACACTACCTACGAACGGACCGCGTAAGTACGCACCCATCCCCACACGTTCGTTGGTGTCGTTAATGTCGTTGTTGTTGTTGTTGTTCTTGTTGTGATTGTTGTGTGGAGGAAGAAAAAGCATAACAAACCGCACACTGAAATCCTCTCGGCTGGCTGCTGAAACTTATACCCAGTTTCCCTTTCCGATAGTTGTAGTGTTTGCTAAGTGCTTGGTGTGGTGTCGACTCGAATCGAAAGAAGTCATCTCGAAGATAAAGAAGAGAACAAATTCAAGTGCAGTGACGTTTCCGAAGGATTGCTGTGGTGAGGGAATTGTTGTGAAGAAATTGACCAAAGTTTCGGTCGGAAAAAATAGAGGAAAAATTAAAAAGTGATCCACCGTCAACAGGGTAGCGGCAACAAATCCAGATCGGCGACCACCGACATGAATGCTGAGCGGTAAGATATGCTTTATTTTCTACTCTCTGTTCGGGCTGTTGCCAAATGGAGAAAACATTACCCGTTGTGCTGTTCCCCTTGAAGGCTTCACGATTAGAACGTGACGTGAACTGCGACGAATCACGTACCCTAAAGCTATGTACATAGAAGACTTGAAATTTCAACACGATTCATTCGCTTCTCAGAATGCTTGTGACTTGCTAGCGAGCAACATTATCTCCCGGAGCCAATCAGAAATAGGAGAAGTTTTCGTATAAAAGTTAACAGTGGCTTTCCATTATGCGTAATTGTGCGACACGTGCAAGAAAGTTACACCGGCTGTTATGTTGAAGAAAAATCAACACTTGAAAGTGACTGTGTACCATCATCATCATCATCGGCGTCGATTCGCGAGGAAGAATTTTCATCCGGGAAAACATCGCAACGGAGAAACCGGTTTAGTTCACCTCAATATTTTTGCAACCAACTTCTCTGCATCCGTGTTGGTACTTTTGCTTTTGTTGCCCGTTCCCTTCAACATCATCCCCGATCAGCCAGCCGACCGAACGAACGACCACCGCCATAACTGTTCGGTTAACTGTTCTGCACAGAGTAACTGCGACTAAATACCTTTCCCGCAGGTTTTCCAACTCCCTGGCTGGCTGCTGGTGTGCTTGATTCTTTCTTTTTTTTGCGTTAGCATGAACGCAATTGCAGCATAGTTGGTTGGTTGGTGGTGGTTGTGATGAGGTCACGTTCCTATCGCCCCAAAGTTACCAACCCAACTACAAACCTCATCCGGTTTGGGTCTGAATTTCCATTTGAATTCGGTTCTGTTGTACACCGAGATATGGCCAACGTGGACAGAAAAAAAAGGTTGAGGTGGAGTGCAAAACGTTGCTCATTGTAATAAATTTACATACATGGCAACCGGCTAGGCTTTCCTACGGATTCTAGCTGGAGAGAGCTGAATTCCGCAAGTAACACAACCTCTAATTTATAGATTTTCGGTTGTGAATAACACGTGCAGGAGGAAGTCTTTTCCTTCTTCAAGAAATACGGACAACCTTCTGCCGCGCGGCCGGTTGTCGTCATCGCCGTCGTCGTCGTCGTCATCATTTTCGTCAGTGTGCGGGATTGACGTTTCACAGCCGGGTATCCACGGCCGGAACAACACGTGCTTTAGGTCACATTGTGTTTTCCTCCCGTGTTCCGTTAAAGCTGCCGTTGGCATCGGGCTCTGGCAGCCGGTGTTGCTCTAGGCAAACTCGAGTCGAATAATGGGAGCACGCGTTTGTACACCTGATACCTGTTTTCGCTTTTGGTTAGATAATATGACGAACTCTGCTCTTTTTTTTACGACGAACTCTGCTCCAATTTGGCACGGAATCTGCACCTGAGCACATTTTCCAGGCACGTTGTGAATATTTTCGGGAGTTATTTTTTTGTCAGATTGAGTTGTCATTGCACAGTGGTCCAGAATGCGAATTTAGTCGGAAAGATACATTTTCAGCATAAGTTTGAAGTTTTGAAGCAAAATGGTCTTCTACAAAGTTGTTTCTTATAACAAGGCGCTTTTTTTTTGGTGTGAATGGAAACTAGTGTGGTCATTGTTTTCAGAGAAATCGAAAATCAGGTTTTTTTATTTGCAGAAATAAAGGCATACATTATTCGGAAAAGTTGTAGAATAAATAATTTCAAGCAACTTTGATGGTATAATTTTTTCTGTACCTTTTGATATGACCAACTTTTTTTTATTTACGACACTACACCTGGGTGCATTCGTGTCGGGTCGTCCCTATACTGCCCTGGGATGCATAGTTGACGTAAGCACCAAGTAAAAACAAAAAAAGTTTCTTCGAAAAATTGTGAGATAAATTGAAAAGAACGGTTTGGCGTAAGCACCATTTGGTCGCATGAATGACGTCTCTCCACATATAACATCACGGGTGGCTGTAAGTGAAGTTGAATGCACCAGGGTAAGCAGATTAGAGATTACATACATACGTGCCATCTATCGACCTCTGGAAAACACCTGGCCAGTTTCTTACGATCAGTAATACTGTATCCCTCATACTGCCTTTACAGACATCTGGAGTTGAAAATGGGATAGAATTGATGGATTTTTTTCCTTGGCGATAAAGTGGAAAGGGATGAGCCTGGAAGTTTGATATATAATCAAATCCACAGGTAATAAAATTGCATAAAGAACTAGCAAATGAGTGTTGAAATTGACGTCATCATTTATTGTACACGTTCCGAAAGCTCACAGCTTTCCGAGTAATTAAAAGGCCGCCATAACACCACCTCGGCCTTCATCAGGGCTTAAAAAGCTCTGCGTGTATGCGCGTAGGATTACAAAGCAAGACCATTCTGAAGGTGCCTTGATTCAATTCCCAGTACGGTTCATGAAAATTTACAGGAAACTTTCTCGACTTCCCTGGACAGAGTATCGTTGTACCGGCCACACAATGATATGAATGCATAAATGGCAACTTTGGCATAGAAAGCTCTCAGTGAACAAATGTGCTAGGCGAAGTGCTAGGTGAAAATTACTTTTTTGAATGATTCCATTCTAGGAAGCTGGACCACCTACAGTCATAAAATGAGATATAAGTATTTCACAACGACTGATATGTATTAAAAGTTACCTTTTGAAGATCAATAGAGAAAACCGACTTGTTGATTTTAGCATTTGACCGATCGCTATAATATTCTTCTCACCCAGCAATCGCTCGTGATACGCGATCCTTCCAACTCAAACGCAACTCGCATTAATCTTAGTTCGTTGTTGATACTCCTTGATCATTATCATCAGCTTTAGCAGAATGACCTGTCTGCTCTTTGTGAACACGATGGGCTTGACAACGTTTGCACTCTTCATGCCCCAATTGGGTCAATTTTATGTTCAGGTCTCTCTACACCTTACAGTAGAAACTGTAACTGCAACATTCTTGCTTTATTTTTCCAACTGACGCTCTTTGAAAGAGTCGAACATTTTCTGGACTGATAAGTCCGATGGTAGATATCGTCAAAATCAGATGGGAGCTTTGCTGGGTGAAAGTTTTCGTTGGTATTCGTGAAGTCAATCGGCGAGAGCCTAATGTTCGACATATTATTCAGAACAGAGCAGCCTGGTTTTTACGCCAAACTATGAGAATAAACGTTCAGTAATATGCCTGTTTATTCACATAAGTTGGCGTATCCGTTTTAAAGATGATAAAATAATGAAACTATTCTAATTATCTTGCTGGCCCACTTTTATTAGTAAAACTTCATCAAATGGACAGAACATTTTTCCATAATTGTTGGTATACATTGCATTTCAGCTTAAACCCGGAAAAACGCGTTTGCTCAACAATCATACCGATGGTGGTTACGTCAACTATGCATCCCAGGGCAGTATAAAAATCAGTTATTTCGCTGTAACTTTTTTATTTCAAAGTTTTCAGCAAAGTTGTCTTCCCATTGATTCTAGAACAGTAGAAGTTACAACTTTTGGTGTGCTGAAATTGTCTCTATCTTGACATACGATAGAGACAATTTCAGCACACTAAAAGTTATTATGGTTTTTGTAAACAAAATAGGGCTTTATCAAATGTTGGTTTTTCTAGTTGGGGCAAACCAAAAAAATATTTCTTAACAGCATTTGAAAGCATTTTTATTATTGCATATCATGTCTGAAAACTGGAGATAGGTTATTTTTAAAAATTAAGTAAAGCACATTTGAAAAGGGCGTAATTTTAAAAGAAAATCGTTAACTTCTAGCTAACGGTAAGGCATGGGCAAGATTTACACATCAAAACTTGTATCTTTTCAAGTTTTAAAAATCATCTGAAAACAACGTTGTAGGCAAATTTGAAATAAAAGAGTAAGAGCAAAAAACTTTTTTTTCTGTAGGAGCACCGGAAAAATACTCTAGTTCGATCATATCAAAAGGTTCAGAAAAAAATATACCATCAAAGTTGCTTTAAATTATTTATTCTACAACTTTTCCTTATAATGTATGCCTTTATTTCTGCAAACAAAAAAGTTAGATTTTCGATTTCTCTGAAAATAAGGACCACCCTAGTTTTCATTGACACCAAAGTGCCTTGTGAAACAACTTTGTGGAAGAAAAATTTGCACCAAAACTTCAAACTTAGGCTGAAAATCTATCTTTCCAGCTAAAGTTGCATTCTGGACCACTGTGCTAAAATCTGTTGAATATGAAATGAATTTTCTTCGCTAATTTTAGACTAAATGGGAAAATATGTAATGTTATGGAACTTCAGTAAGTTGGGATAGAATCTGAAAAATAAAGATATATTATAGAAATTAATCACATATTTTTGAACATTTTACTAGAAAATGACTTAGTTAATATCATGCAATACAGTTTATCGATGTTTGTCAGTTGATTATTTTAAAATTTCAAAATATAAATACTAAAATAAACTGAATATTCATAACGTTGGCCTTCGACTTCATAGATCTGAAGAAAATACTGGAAAATCTAGAAACACCATGAAACCTCGTGATGACAATAAGATAACCGTAACAGTTTTAGTAATGTAGGTGGTCACTTAAAAGTCTTTATTTTCGTCAAAAAGTAACTAGTGATTTCTTTTGGTCTTTTCGTTTAGGAACGTATATTCCTGGCTGTGTTTTGTGTCGTTTTCCTTCTTTTTTGTTGAATGAGTTCGTTTATTTATGAAGCTCAGACGTGTGTAAAACTTTACGGAACCGATATTCAAAATTGTTATTTACAATAAGAGCGGTTCCATATCATTTCAGCAACGAGTAATTTTCATATTTTTTGATTTGCATGAAACCTTGCATACAAGTTTTTGGGGAAGAAAAACGCCGTTTTGCATACTTGGTTCGCCATTTTGAATCTAGCCTTACTTATGAGAAGGGCCTATGAAAAATGCACATGATATCTTCAAAAAATTGTATCTCGGAAACGGTTTGTCCGATTGGTTTGGTGTCTTCGGCGAAGTTTTAGACAATTGTTGGTGCTATATGGAGAAAATATGCACGGTAAAAAAAGTTTGGTTTTTGTGTTTTGAACTAAAATATAGATTTTCCCTTAAAAGTTACATGTCAATAATTTTTTAATTATCCTTATGTTATAGCTGACTGGAAATGCTATCTAGTGCACAGTGGGTTGTTCTGGAGAAAAATAGGTTACAATGAAAAAAAAATTTTAAAAAAAAATTACAATTTTCAAAAAAGCTATTAAAAAAAGTCAAAAAAGTTTGTCACTCTAATTTTATGGAAGTACATCAAATTTGCAAGCAAAAAGTACTTCGGTAACATTTTTCTAAGATGCACCGTTTAGAAGAAATTACTGATTTAATATTGATTTTTTTGATAACAAAATCCCACTATCAGGAACAATGATTTCTTCCAGTTATTTTTGGTGTATTGTGTTGAAAATGTGCATTCAACTCTTGCATATCGCCTAACAGTTTAATCCATTTAAACTGGATGTGTTTATACTGTGCATATTTTCTCTCTATTGCCGAACATCGCCACAGACATCAAACCGATGAGACAACTCGATTTCGAGATACACCTTTTTGAGAACTGCAAATGCAAGCTCCTCAATTAGCAAGATTCAAAAGAGCGAATTAAGCTTATTTTTCAGGGATGGTGATTGTGCGCAATAAAAAATAACATAATATGTTGGATATCATCAGTTTATTTTTATTCCTGTATTTTTATAAAATTATTGTTTACACAACTTTTTTAACAATATCGAATATTTTGGCATCATTGTTAGGACAGTTTGAATAAAGCTCTTTCCTTTCTTGCATCTGATGCCATATTTCTACTGGTTTTAAATTCGTCTACAATTTTTTGTACTGACCATGATTTTGGTAACAATGATAAAATTGATAGTTTTTCTTGCCTTGTGGCTGAATTTAAAAATTTAATTTTCATATTTTCTATGACTTCATCAAACTTGTTTGCTTTTTCTGTTTTAGCGTCTAATTTAAAAAGATTTCTTCGTACACCTTCGACGATTTCAGCGCACTTTTTTTCAGGAAAGTGAACATTTTTAACCTTACCTAAATCTGTAGGCGAAACACGAATAGCTGCTATTCCTCGGTTGAATATTTCGACGTCTACAGGCATCGTGAAGTCTTCATTTGATTGAATTGTGCTTAGCGTTGACGCTGATGGTATCAGCGAAGAAATAATAGAGAGAGAAAGAGTAGAGGAGAGAGACAGAGAGAGAAGAAATATAGACAGAGAGAGAGAGAGAGAAAATAGTGGAAAGAGAAACAATAAATATTAGTAGACAGATAGAAAAACAATTGTAGACAGAAATAAATACAATAGCGAACAGAAAGAGAAACAATAGTAGACAGGAGGAGAAACAATAGGAGAGAAAGAAAAAAAAGTTGGAGGGAAACAATAGTAGATAGAGCGAGAGAGAAGAAGGAGTAGTAGAGACAGAAGGGATAGAAGAGAGAAATAAGAAATAGTAGAGAGAGAGAGAGAGAGAGGAGAGAGAGAGAGAGAGAGAGAGAGAGAGAGAGAGAGAGAGGGGGGGAGAGGGGAGAGAGAGAGAGGGGGGGGGAGAGAGAGGGGGGAGAGAGAGGGGGGAATACTAGAGAGATAGAAGGAATAGTAGAGCGAGAGAAGAAATAGTGGAGAGAGAGAAGACATAGTAAAGAGAGAGAAGGAATAGTAGAAAAAAGAACAATAGCAGACGGCAAGAGAAACAATCGTAGACAGAAAGAGAAACAAAAAAAGACAGAAAGAGAAATAATAGTAAACCGAGAGAGAGAGAGAGGAATAATATAAAACAAAGGGAAACAACAATAGACATTAAGAGAAACCATAGTAGAAGGGAAACAATAGTAGAGAGTAAAACAATAGTAGAGAGATATATGGAATAGTAGAAAACGCAACCATAGTAGGCAGAAAAGTAAATAATAGTAGCCACAAAAGTAAATAGTAGTAGACAGAAAGAGTAACAAAAGTAGACAGAACGAGATACAGTAGCAGACAGAAAAAGAAATAATATTAGACAGAAAGAAAAACGATAGTAGATAGAAAGAGACAAAATAGTAGACAGAAACAGAAAAAATAGTAGACAGAAAGAGAAACAATAGTAGATAGAAATAGAAACAGTGGTTGACAGAAAGAGAAACAATAGACGATATAAAGAAAAAAAAAATAGCAGACAGAAAAAGGAACAATAGTAGACAGCAAGAGAGAGAATATTGGAGAGGGATAGAATAGCAGAGAGGGATGGAATAGTGGAGAGGGATATTATAGCGGAAATAGATAGAATAGTGGTGAGAGAGAAAAAGAGAGAGAATGCGAGAGAGAGAAAAAACGGCAGAGAGAGAATACTATAGAGAAAAAACAGTAAGGAGATAGAGAGGAAATATAAGGACAGGGAAAAAACAGAAAAAAGCGATACTTGTAGTGACAGGGAAAAAAGTAGAACGAGCGAAAATTGTAGAAAGAGAGCGAGAATAGTAGAGACTTTCGTCACTTTCGTCAAAAGTTGAGTCACTCATATATCAGTAAATGTGACTGGGATTGACAAGGCGACATATCTAAAACTTCGATCTGATTTAAGTCGGTGTTTTAAATATGTCGACTTGTCAAGCCTAGTCACATTTACTCATAAGTGACTCCACTTTTGACGAAAGTGAGTCGAAAACGATTCAAAATTGAGTTAAATTGTCCCGCCGTGCAGAGAGTGAAATTAGTACAGACTGCGAGAATAGGTGTGAGAGAGGGGCAGAAGGGGGGTGAGGTGTTATTAGCAATTTATCTTAGTTTTAGCAAGAATTCAAAAACAAGTAAGCTTTACTGCTAATTTTTGGTGGGCTTCGTCGACGTCAGATCACCTAAAACAATATACAGTACCTCTGCTAAGAGACGAATTCCGGACACTACTTTAAAGACAATGCGTTCGTTGATTTATCGTTCCACCCTGTACACTGCTGAAATCGTCCGTTTAAATTTTTTTTTTTTGGTAAATTGAACATCATTCTACAAATAATTAGTTTTTCGTGGCCAAAAGTTTTTCTTATTCAAAGAGTTTAAATTTCAAAACAACTACTGTGTGTTGCTATTAATATGAATATTTTATTTCCAAACTGCAGAAGCTGAGTACCTGCGCTCATCAATCGTACTAATGTACGATTTACTAAGTTTGTAATGTAGGTGGGTTATATTAGTTTTATCGGTAATTTCAGTTTCTATGTTACCATTGCTGATGCGAGTCGTCCACAGCCAAACGTGGTCCTAAAATGGTTGGAATATGACAAACTTTTCTTCAAACAGATAAGTAATATTGAATGGAGCTTGGTGAGACCATTCCAGTTATAAAATAAAACACATTTCTGCTAATTTTGATCGACAGTTTCTTTGCTTTCGATGGCATGAGCTCTCTTTTACCTTTAAAAGTGTATTTGCGTTGTCTATAAGTTGCCTACATAATTTCATTTATTTTGCAACACACTCACCTTGTTAAATGTCTTCAAATGAAATTTTAACTAAAAAAAACTTGGGGGCCTTTGTGTCGAACAATTTACCTTCGCATCGCCACCGATTTGGAGGAAAAAAAGTACTGTGATTTCTTATCACGTAACCTTTATCATTCTATTGAATGCCACTCCTGGCTAGTGATAACACTATTTGCTCACCGAGCTATTTTTGGGTATCTGCATGCATATTTATCTGTTTCTGCAGCAAGCAACTACAACTGTCAATGAGAAGTAGTCAATTGATCACGTTTCTACCCTGAAAAGAAGTTCGACCAACTCGACAATAGAACATTCCAAGTCACGCGCATGTTCCGCAACTTGATGCACCTATTTGCGGTTCGACGTCCATCATCGGCCGTTCTAACCTTGAGACATCGTCCTTAATTGTGCCAAAGGCAACCTACATTGCTAACTGGCAGTGGCCAGCGTTAAACGGATTACCAAGCATTCCTGCACCGAATGGGTTTCCTGTCCACGTTTTCAGGAACCAGCAAAGCAGCGTCGTCCGGTGCTGCCCTTCGTTTTACGATTGTTGTGTGTATCCGTCTTCACTTACCTTCTCCTTTGGATTCAGCCGCCCGTCGATGTAACGTAGATGCGGAAAACCTCCCTCGCGTGGTTTTACAAAGTAAAATTGCCTTTTACGAGCGGGTGCTGCTACTACTACTACTACTACCACTACTACTACTGCTGCGGCTATTTTCAAACCCACGGGCCGCGACTTCTCCGGTTGCCACCTCCGAGCAGTTGCTGACAGTCGGCCGTCGTTCACTACCGAGGAAAGTTCGTCATCGTGGGACCAGGCGGGAGTGTGGATTCAGTTAAGTTTCTGATCTTAGCCGTTTGCACCGCCTTTCCTCTCTGTGCGTGTTTGTTGGTGTGTTTTTTTTTTCTTCGTTGCCAATCAGTACAAGTTTAGTAGTTTCCCGCGAAGCAATCAAGTTTCCCGTCCTGGATGACGACGGCAACGTGCAATCGGACATTGTGTGTACATTTAGCTAGAGATAACGTTGCCTGACTGTCACTAGCAGCGGGTGCCGTCCGGGGCCATGTCGTGTGTCACTTGACTGGGTTTGGGCTTTGAAAGTGAGGAGAAATCAAATTAGTTACAATCGAAGTTTTGCGCCGGTCGGTCGGTTGGAACTCTGGCCCGACCATTGGGCGAGCGGCGGTGTTCCGCGTTTCGGTGCGTTAGTTGCATTTCAGCAGTGTGCATTGTCGGCGTGTTTTGCGGCGAGCCCCGCTATGTGATTAGGAGAAATTTCAACTCCGCTCTAAACAAGGTAGTGTGTTGGGGGGTTTTTCAAAATAAAGGAGGAAAAATTGAAGAAAATTAAGGAAAAAGTGATACCGACGAGCGCGGAATTGAAACTGAAAAACCCGTGCGGTTGATTATCAATTCATCACTGTTGGTCGGTGGTTGGCAAATAAATAAAAAATAGGGAAGCACAAGAAGCAGGTTGATTCGAAGAAAGTGTGGGGCGTTGGCGGGGGATGGAGGGAGAGAAGGGGTGTTGCAGGCGAGATATGATGATTTCTGCGGTTTGGCGTTACAGTAGTGAAAATGTGCGTAGTGTGTGCGAAAGTGATCTATGATTGATGCGGAACGCGGTGAATTGGTAATAAGGAAATGAAGAAGAAGAAGAGGCAGTGAAAAGGCTGGTACTTGTACAACATCCGGCCAAATCAGGGGCGCATAAACGGTTGCTTCAGTTACATATAGTAGTAATCGATGAAACGAATTGATGATGCGGCAGTCCGCGAGCGTGGAATGAGATAATTTTTGACGCAGTCGAGAATTGCTACCAAACGGTGTACGTGTGCGTGTGTGTATCGTTGTGTGCTTGTATGGGCGTTTCTATGCGATAGCAATCAGGAATTATGTCACTGAAGATTGCCGATGGTATCGATGAACAGTTTGGGTAGATTATGTATGACCAGATAATTTAAAGAGATTTTGTAAAGCAATTTCGACGGTCTAGTTCTGAAAAATGTATCAATTCTGAAGTTTTCTAGAGTTTACATAAATGCCAATTAAAGATGTCACTGCGTGGTTTTGCAATTGTTATTACAGTAAATCCAAAATCAGAACTCAAACTTTAAACTGAGATGGTCTAAAAAAAAGTGGGTAAGTTTCAAAATGGTCAAAAATGTTGAAGAAGTTTGTCAAAATATTGCCGAAAATTGGTGAAGATTTGACTAACCTGAGCCATTTTATAGGGGACAGGAAACCGAAGCGTTTTAAATACACCATACAATTTTAGTAGGATCAAAAATACATGCTAACTCTGAAGCTCGTTTTGCTGAAAACAAGTTTTGTGTCCCTGGCACCTAATCTTTCTAACACCTCAATTGAGGATCTTTGAAAGTTGTTTTATTCAGTGATGCTTCATTTCGTCTATGATAAAACGTAAATTTTTAACCAACACGTTACTAAAATGTTATTCCTTGTGTTGGGGACCCTAGTTTGCAGGAAAATGCTAAGTGTTTCAATGTTTGAATCTTACTTTCCCTCTCTGTTTACAAAATCAGATACGTCTGTTTGAAAAAGTACTCGAGATTTGTTGGTTTTGACACGTACGTCCCCAATTCCTCTGAGACAGAAAATTTAAAATTGATGATGGCTGACCATACTGGCCACATGGGGTGACCATCCGGAGTCCAAATTTCTCCTGAAAAGTGTCCATATTCAAATCGTTGCCAAAAACTGGCTTACGGCACATCAAACTTCATGATTTTGCAAAACTAGGTCATGAAAAGACGTTTTGAGGATTTCTGACCATACTGGCCACTTGGAATTGCCCTGCGGAATCCGAGTTCAAAACCTGGCACCTGGCACATCAAACTTTATGATTTTGAAAAAACGTTATCTTCGGAGGACATTCTGAGGATTCCTGATTATAGTCGCCTCTTAAGAAGCTCTTACTGGATCCGAGTTCCTCCGGGAAAGAGGCCATATTCAATTCTTTCTACAACCTGGCTTGCGACATATTAGACCTAATGATTTTGCAAATCAGAGTATAATCAGACATCCTCAGAATGTCCTCCGAAGACCAAGTTTTGCAAAATCCTGAAGTTTGATGTGTCGCAAGCCAGGTTTTTGAAAAGATTTGAATATGGAAAATTTTCCAGATGAACTCGGATCCCGCAGGGCTTCTTTTGGTGGTCAGTATGGCCATAAATCCCCAAAATGTCTTTTGATGACCAAGTTTTGCTAAATCATGAAGTTCAATATGCTGCATTCTATGTTTCGCATCTTAAAATATATTGTCCAGCATCCATGGACAGGGACAACTACGAAAATTTTCGGAATAGCCAATGCAGATCCATAAACAAGGATAATTTTGTGGTCTATTGCAGAAATCCGACGGCTAACGATGGAGTATCATCAGTTTTATATTTGAATTTTTCTGTTTCAGAGGTTTTGGGGATGAACGTGTTAAGGAAGTTTGTATTGAAATGTTTTACTTTTGAAAAATAGATCATTAAGTTGGTCCTCGTTAAACTTGCAAATCTCAGAAGTTTGTTTTTAGAAATAGTTTTTTAAATCACAAAAAGAACCGTAAAAGTTTTGTTCAGTTAAACTATTTGCCGTATTTTGCTCCATTAAATTTCATGAGGCTTAATTCTAAAGGCTTTCAGTCAAAAGATTGAAATGTAGAATAATTTTTGTTGTTGATGTTTCGTGTTTACGTGACCTTCAGCCTAGATAGATATTTAATTGATTCCAGGCCGACTGGGGTAAGAGGCAACCACGCCTAACACTACACCATCGGCGTTGTTGAATGAAAAATAAAAAATACATGAAACATGATATGATGGTTGATTTTTAAAGACATGATAGTTGATTTTTAAAGACTCTCTATTTTAAAGTTTAAATAATGTAAATTAAAAAAAGCAAAGGATTGTATGTTGATATTTTAAATCGTTTCCCACCAAAAATCAATAAACTGCACGAACAAAAATGCTTTTCTAACTTCTCTAACTCTTGCCATGGTCATTTATAAAATCACTCGTTTCCGAAACTAACAGCGGGTGTGCAACTGATATTCGTGGGCGTTATTCTTATAGTTGATTCAATTACAGTTTAGTTTAGAGAGCAATTCGAAAATTGGCAATGAAGACGAAGTAGATGTGGGTTAAATGAGCTTGAACATTTTTCGCATAATTGGAATGGTCTCACCAAGATCGATGGAATATAACTTTCAGCAATGTGCTCTATTTATCGCCCTTATATTAGTTCCTTAGTGCAGTTCCTTTGAGCTATGCTCTTGCCAGTTGTAATGTTTCATTTGTTTTTCGAAAAACATTTTTTCCATATTTGGAAATGTCTCACTAAGTTCGATGGAATTTAACTGCTAAAATAAAAATGCATACATCATATATCATGTAACTCTTTTGGACTATGCAGAGGTCAATTCCAATATTGCATTAACCTTTCAAAGTTGTATACAAATACAAAAAATAAATACAAGTTTGCTTCACTGCAAATGTTAGATGAGTTTCGGACACTACTTTACAAATCATGTGCTCGTTAATGTTTCGTTCCACCTTGTATACTGCTAAATCCGTCATCGCTCATTTTATATCAATTTTTTTTCTTCTTTTTAATTAAACGTCTGTACAAATAACAGACTTTTCCTGGCTAAAAGTTTTACTAACTCTAAGAGCACAAATTTCAAAACAACTATTGTGTGGTGCAGTTAATATTGTTATTTGATTCTTAAACTTCATATGCAGAGAAGTGAGATTATCAATCGTAGTTAACATTTCAACAAGTTTCTTAATGTAGGTGGGTTGCATCAAAGAGTGAGGAGGAAAGAGGTATTTGTTTTACTCGTCTAATTTTCAAGTTTCGGACATTTTTTATTGCTGATCCGAGTCGTCCATAGTTGAAAGGAGGTCCCTAAATTGTTAGATTATGGCGAACATTATTTCAAACAGTTACATAACATCGAAGAGATCCTGATGCTCTTATAGCTTAGTGAGACCATTCCAGTTATAGAAAAAACACATTTCTGTATTTTTTATTTGACTTGATTTGCGTATATGTGTTTGATCATGTTTTACGTCAATTTTATTAAAGCAATACGGAGTTCATATGGCATAGGTCATGATTTTACTTGCCACACAACCATTCTAATACAAAAAAATGGTACTTGGCATCCTAATTAGTTACTGTAACCCCGGTCTGTGTTGTCTGAAATTTTTAAAATAAGCATCCATCCCTTCCCAAAGCAATATTTTTAATAATGTAAACAAAAGGAAGGCAATGAGATGTTTCGGTCCAACGAAAACATGCAGATGTCGAACTTCAAAGAATTTATAATTTATGATACGGCAACTCAGTTATCAAGAAGCCTGTAAGACATACGGCTTATTCCATAATAATGACGTTTTGTTTTTAAATTGTGCTATACAGACAACGTTGGTTATTAAAAAACTTATAAAGATCAACACTTGAATTGTGATCAACACCAAAAGTAACAGGCACTTTTTATTTGGTAGGCCCGAATTTATGGCTATCTTGCATACAATCTAAACGAGTTTTATTCGAGTACAACTCCGTCTTCGAGTTTACCATGAATAAAGATTAACTTATCGCACTACTCAAAAAACACATGTTAGTCTTGTGAGAGACATAATAACCGCAGATGAACTATACTAAATGCAATGAAAATACGTCCAATTTTAGCATTTAAGAACATGCTTTTGAAATTTAGAAAAATTTGGGGAATCATTTTCGGTTACCCTTCTGGTATGAACTGTATTTGTGTATTGAAATATTGAATGACATTGTATTCCAAGCCTTACTTCAGGGCATAGATAAAATAGTGTTTCCTTGTCCAAAGGATGGAACAAACTGAGGACTGCAGAGAGTTACGCGTTTTGAATTATAATTGAATTCTGTTTAAAATAATGCTTGTAGAACTCCTTGAAAAACACTACATGCATTAATGAACTATTCTGCAGCCAACAAGGAAACTTCTCTCTCATGAGTCCCACCAGTACACCATAAAAAATATACTGGGACTGCTGCGACTTGTAACATCAGACGTCACTAAAACTGGTAGACTTCAATTATCTCGACGACATGATGACAACATATTTTCGTTACGAGAATACTGCTCAAAAAGACTTCCGCAGCACGTAAATGACGATCTAAACTACAAAAGACTGAACAAAACGCACTGATATGGGTATCAAAACAGTTTGGGAGAGCTGGAATGTACATTAACTATCTTATAATTTTGACTCCCATTGATATTTCACACGATTCACTGAAAATGTTGATTTTGTAGTTCAGCTCTATACAGCAATTGAAAGGTATTGTTACGACAGGAGACCATAATTTCGTAGATCCAGGACAATCTAGGATATCCCAAAGCCATCGTATTTTCATGCAGTAGAGATGGCGCTGCAGTCTATCTTTGGCAAATGAAGCCCTGGAGAGTTACCGTCAGCGCTATCTCTGCAGCATGATTTGGAACTAATATGGTAGTACCAAAAGACGATTCGTTACGCACTGAGAAATTTTGCTGACGACGCTAATTCTCTACAATGAGTCTGAAATGTTGTCCATGCAGTTGCCGTCTTTGACTAAGTTGTTCGGAATATAAGATGTAGTCATTTGACATTATCAGATTAGTTCCATATTTTGTCGCAGATATGGCATTGCATTCTATCTTTGTCAAATGAAGCTTAAGAGATTTGCCGTCTTCGGTAAAGTTGATGAGAATGTAAAATGTAGTCACTTGACATCAGATTAGTTCATAATTGCGCCGCAAGTAAGGCGCTGCAGTTTATCTTACATAGTTGAGAATGCAAAATGAAGACATTTGCCAATTCGCTATCTCTGCGAGATCTGGAACTAATATGATAATCTCACAAGACAACAAATGACATACTTAAAAACTTTGCCGAAAACGACAACTCTCTAGAGCTTCATTTGGCAAAGATAGACTGATATTGACAAGAGACGATTAATGACATAATGAAAAACATTGTCGAATACGGCAACTCCAGTCATTTGACAAAGGCAGACTACAGTGCCATCTCCGTGGTCTGGATCTGGATTATGATCTGGCACTAATAAGAAAATGTCACGACGAAAATGACAAACTGAGAAACTTTGTCGAGGGCGGCAACCCTCTACAACTTGTCTAGAATGATTTACATGTAATTCTGCTCACACATCGAAATCAAAACCTTCCCTTTGTAGCAGATTCCCGGTGGCCAATAGTAATGGAACCAGTTTTTTTTCACCACCATTGTATTTTGAAGACCATAACCTTTCAAACTTGCAAGCCGCGTTGACATTTGATTACACTCTAAAAGCAGAATATACTAAAATGTTTGTGATTAACCCGTCCCCCAAGTTACACATGTTTAAAAAAACACTGACAGGAATTACCACTCACCCTGTATTTCAATCTTTTGTGAGATATTTCAGGAGACAGGGGATAGACAAAATGATCGGGACAGGCAACTTTGCATTGCTCATACTTCATTAAACATTATCCGATTTAATTTCGCCAAGAAGCATTCGACTAGAAAATTAGTGCAGTTTTATATCTTGGTAACATAATTGACCATGGTCCCCGGACACCGGAGTTGTTCCGGGTTTCTAGAGAGGCTATCTCACATGTTAAATTTGTGATGAAATTTTGTGCAAAATGCCGTTGTCATATTTTTTAGTAAACACACGTGAAGACAAAATCTTTACCAAGATTTGTTGATTACAAGAATCGGTCTTAAATTGACTGAGATATGGCAATTTCCTTGAAACAGGTTCTGATAAAGGGTCCTGGATGCAGTTAACTCTTTATTGTACTCAAAGCATTCCTCAAAACATGTGACAGCTCTTTCTTCTTGATTTTTCATCACAAATATTATAAACTTAAAGTGGATCCTTAACCATATTGGCCACTCCCGGAACCACCGGAACGCTTCCGGGGGAACCTGTAGTAGGGAATAGTTAGGCATTTATCCCAAAACATGACGTGTGGCAGCTCAATCTTCATGATTTTTCATAAATATGATATTGATAAACTTCAGAAGGCCATTGCATATATTGACCACTCTTGGAACCATCGGAACGTCCCCGGGGGGAACCTGTAGTAGAGGCCATTTACGATTTTACCCCAAAACACGCAGTGTAGCAGCTCTATAAAGGGTGATACGGTCAAAATTTGGTCAAGGGAAAACGCGTGTAAATCGGTGAAATCGTTTATTTAAAAAATCAAATTAAATTTCTTTTTCAAGTTCAATTAGTATAAAATTCAGGAAAAATATTCAGTTAGGCTTCCGCTTTTCCAAATCCGAATTGCCGTGCCTTACGCTTGACCCCTGCCATCAGATTTTGTACAGTCACCTTGTCCACCTTCTTCGCCGCAGAAAGCCAGTTTGCCTTGAACTGCTGCTCATCCTTAGCAGTTTTTTTGGTCTTCTTTAGGTTCCGCTTGACAATAGCCCAGTATTTCTCAATTGGGCGGAGCTCTGGCGTGTTGGGAGGGTTCTTGTCCTTGGGAACCACCTGCACGTTGTTGGCGGCGTACCACTCCATGGCCTTTTTACCGTAATGGCAAGATGCCAAATCCGGCCAAAACAGTACGGAACAACCGTGTTTCTTCAGGAAAGGCAGCAGACGTTTATTCAAACACTCTTTCACGTAAATTTCTTGGTTGACAGTCCCGGAAGCTATGAAAATGCTGCTTTTCAAGCCACAGGTACAGATGGCTTGCCAAACCAGATATTTCTTTGCGAACTTTGACAGTTTCGTGTGCTTGAAAATATCTGCTACCTTTCCCCTTCCTTTTGCCGTATAAAACTCCTGTCCCGGAAGCTGCTTGTAGTCGGCTTTGACGTAGGTTTCGTCGTCCATTACCACGCAGTCAAACTTCGTCAGCATCGTCGTGTACAGCCTCCGGGATCGCGCTTTGGCCGTCGTATTTTGTTTATCATCGCGATTTGGAGTCACTACCTTCTTGTAAGTCGATAGTCCGGCTCGTTTTTTGGCTCGATGCACGGTTGTAGACGATACACCCAGCTTATTTGCGGCATCTCGGAGAGATAGGTTAGGGTTTCGCTTGAAACTACCGGCAACTCTCTTTGTCGTCTCAGCGGCTTCCGGTTTTCGATTTCCCCCCGATCCAGACTTCCTGGCTGTCGACAAACGTTCCCCAAACACTTTAATTACATTTGTAACGGTTGATTTGGCAACTTTTAGCGATTTTGCCAACTTTGCGTGCGAGTAGCTCGGATTTTCGCGATGCGCGAGCAAAATTTTGATACGCTGCTCTTCTTGCTTGGACGGCATTTTGACTACTGAAGAGTGAATTCCAAAATCAAAATAGGAGCAACATTCTACACACACACACCTTCAAAATGAGGGGTGTTCAGGTTTTTTAAATGCAAAATTGAAAGAAATACGTCAAGTTGATATTGACCTAATTTTGACCGTATCGCCCATTATTCATGATTTTTTTCATAATTATGATTTTGATAGACTTGAGTAAGCATTGGTTACATTGGCCACTCCCGGAACATTTTTAGGGAAACCTGTAGTAAAGATCGATTACGATTTTACCGCAAAATATGGACTATAAGACTCACTGTCTAGCCTGATCCAGGTTCCTGGTACATCTGAGGATTAATTTGGTTCGGATAAGCAAGCAATAATACGATTGAGTATAGAAAAGAGTGGTTTTTATGTTTTATCCTGGCAAGAAGTTGGTTCAATTCTCGAGTAATTCATGATTCGGGCCAAAAAGCCATTTGTAAACAATGACTTTAAACGTTGATCTCTCACGAATCACACAAATTCAACTGTATCCAACTACTCCATATGGTAGAACTAACATTCTTCTACCAGATGCTGCTTTCATTTCACGAGAGTGATTTAAGATTCCAGAGAAATCGACATTTAAAGTCATTGTTTACAAAGGGCTTTTAGGTCCTTAACATGAATTGCTCGAGAATTGTCGCCGTAAAGGGCCTGTTCATAAATATCGTAGAAACATTTTTAGAAATCTCGGCCCCCCTTTCCCCCCTCGTAGACTTTAGTCCATACAATTCTTAAAATGTTTGTATGGAGCGTAGACTTTGGTCAGACCCCCTCCCCCCAGAAAAGTCTACGTGGTTTATGAATAGCCCCCAAAGGCAAAATATAGGCGTTTGACAACGGCATCTACTACAAAATTACATCACAAATTCAAAATGTGTGATAGCCCTTCCGGAAACCCTGAACAGTTCCGGTGTCCGGCGGCCATGGCCAATTATGTTGCCGAGATATAAAACAGTCGAATACTTCTTGGCGAAATTAAATCGGTTAGAGCCCTACAAAGTTGAACAAAAATTTGCCTGTCCCGTTCATTTTGTCTATCCCCTGTATATATGTTTAGGGTTATCCAAATTTGGTTGCGAACAAGTCTTATGACTTTTGTTCTACTGAGCTTCTGTCATACTAGCATCGATACAATCTTTTGCCCTTCGATGTTGTTTTCTTCGATCTTTCGTCAATGCTTCGTCTAAGGAGTGTATCGAAAATAAGCTATCCACAAACTTTCTTTCAAATTATGTTGAAAACCGATATTTTATTCATACAAAAAATTGATCCTTTATTGTACGAGGTTAAACTTGAACATAATGAAGACCGGATGAAATTTAAGTTATTTCTTCACGAATTTTCGACTTTTGGATCGAATGCTCTTCATCAAGTTCCGGACAAGTGTTGCATCGCATTCTTTGGACGCTTGAGCACATTTTTTTTTTGAACTCCTGCATGTTCCCAGCTGCCTTACCAGTCTTCTTGAAGACCCTCTTCACGATTGCCCAGTAACGTTCGATGGGTCGAAGCTGAGGGAAATTTGGTGGATTGATATTTTCTCAACGAAATCTATACCCTTTTCCGCAAGCCAATTGAGAGTGGTTTTGGCATTGTGAGCCGACGCCAAATCCGGCCAAAACAGTGGAGGTGTACTATGCTTCTTATATAAAGGCAACAATCTCTTCTGGAGACACTCAGATCGATAGATTTCCACATTTATAGTTCCGGTAGTGTAAAAAATGGTTGACTTCAAACCACAGGAACATATTGCTTGCCATACCAGTACCTTTCGACCGAATTTCTTCACTTGAATCGACCTGTCCGCATCGCTCACATCCTCCCCAACGACGACAGTAAAGTATTGTGGACCTGGAAGGGTTTTTGAGTCCTCCTTTACATAGGTCTCATCGTCCATCAAAACGCATGCATCCGGACGCTGCAAAAGACGCGAATACAATTTCCGGGCCCTTGTTGCAGCTCGCTTCTTCTGTTTTGCACTTTGTTTCGAGATTTTCTGCTTCTTGTAGGTCTACAGGTGGTTTCGCCTCTTGATACGCTGGATCATTCCGACACTCGTTCCTGCTTTTTTGGCCAAATCACGTATTGACATTGATTTGTTCTTCATGATTAAAGATACCACTTTCTGCTCCAGCTTCGGGTTGGAAGAACTGGGTTTTCTGCCTCTTCCTGGTAGTTCATCCAAAGAATAGTGTTCCCCAAACTTATTAATGATGGTTTTAACACTCGCATGATGAATTCCAAACCACTTCGCCAATTTTCGCATAGTAATACCCTTCTCACTTAGCCATGTGTCCAGAACCTCCAGTGTTCAGAGCATAAAAAACCATCACAAATACATGCGTACAACGCAAATGTATGTGGATAGCTTATATTCGATACACTCCTTCGCAGCATCGGGTGAAGTCAATGAGTAGGTCTATCTCATTCTTAAGAGCAAAAGTAAACACTTAGACCAATCTACGTTCAGCCTTTTGCCCCAAAGTCTGGCTTAATGCTATCATAGTTTGTCATTCGGCCTGAAAATTACCCACCGAAACAAGCTGGTCACCATGATCGTATCGAAATCAACCGACCGTTCAATCACCAGAGCTTCCCCCGATGCGTAGTTCTTTGCCCGTAATAACAAACGGCGTTAGTAAACCGTACCTAACATGTCATCGATAAAACTAAATGACATGGACTCGCCGCACAACATGCTGATTCACACTCAATTAAACTGTCATTAATCACCCCATCCGATGATAGTTAGTGTGCTGCAGAGGACGCCTCTTATCGAACAGCAGATAATGGGCCACTTCCCTCTTTGAGATGTTTAGAAGAACACACATTTCAATAAACTCGGAACAACAAAAACCCTTTTTCGCACTGATAAACATCGGCGTGCTGCAAGTGTTGTGTGAGTTAAACACTCGAGCCTCATGCACACAAGTTGTTGTTGTCGTCGTTGATAATGGATTATCGTTAGTGTCACGTTACCCCAACTAAGGGCCACCAAGGAGCATGGCCGAGTGTCAACAACACTTGAGTGTGGAAAAGCAACCAAAGGCTGGCAGTAAATGGATGATAAGCGCAAACTACCGTCACAACGTTAACATTTCGTGTTTTCTTCTTCTTACGACCCTTTCGAAAAATAACGTAACGCCATAAGAAGAAGAAAACGACAAACACACATCCCAATCATCAGGGCTTGTTCTGTTCAGCTGGCATTGTTTCACATAATGCGTCGATTTTGGGCTTCGTTTTCGATTAATTGAGTTGTCAATGTGTGTGTAGGTACCAATAAGCAGATTTGTTATCTACTAGGTTATTTAGCAACTGGACGGGAATAAATCAATTATAGGGGGCTTCATTTCGCTGCTGATTGATTGCGGCGGAATCTCAGTTGAGGATTCTTACAAAAAAGTCCCATCATTAGGATGTCTCCGTCACTAAATTGAACTGTCGGAGTTCAAGACAACATCGTCCAAAGTGTGATTAGTGAAGAAATTGGCCTCAGCTCAAACAACCCGATACAGCTTGGTTAACTACTCGACTGTTGGGTTTTCTGGCAAAAACCCATGCCCGTAACATCAATCATGTCCAGTTCGCAATCACCAAACCGCAGACCGTCGAAGACAATACCTCTCAATTAGTAAACAATTGGGCAGCGCATTCGGAAACATTGCGCACATCCATGGCACGGAATGGAAAATCCCGTTATAGTTATTAGCAAATATATCGACATCCGACGGTGGCCAACCCTCCCCGGTAGTGGTGACAGCTTCCGTTATCTCTCGCACTGAAGTGAATGTGTATTTGTGTTCGACGATCGCGTTTATCTTTATCTTGTGACAGCGATCTTAATGGAGGCAGACCCAAATTTCTCTGGCTAAAATCGGCAAACAGTGCGGCAGCGCTTTCTGGTGTTTGGGAGTCCTAAATTTTCGCAACCAGGGCCTCTCGCGGTGCGCGTACCTGCTGTCGGGAACAGAAGAATCGACAACACACCGCCAAGACCCCCCTCGGGAAAGTGAAAGACGGACAGACGCGCATCGTTGCTACTGCTGCTGCTGTGGTCGTGCAAATGTTATGTGTTCCGATGAAATTTGGTCCAAAAAAGATTACTCACTGCAGGTAATGGTTGTGTTGTTTCTTGAAATGGTTGGGCCACCACTCCGTTTCGTTGCAAGATTTTTTTCTTTCTTTTTCGTAACCACACGCAGAGCGAGGCAAGCACATTTTGAGGTTGTTTTTCTTTTCGGCTTGCTTGGCCGTCGCCGTCGCCGCCGCCGCCGCGTTGCAACTCAAAGGCGATTTGGGTGCTTTTTTTCATGGCACAATGCTTGACTGGAGCACGTGAATTGTTATTTTTATTTACATTAGACGGAGGATTATTAGTAAAGCTTACCTTGTTGCTGGTGCCCGGATGACAGTCGTTAGTTATTGGTGTAGCATCGACGGTATCAATCGATACCCGAGATGCGTTACTTTCGTGCTTTTCTTACACGCACAGCAGTTGCCACTTTATGACTTGCGTTGTTTGTTTTATAAATTGGATTTTATTGCACACTGTCAGCTTGCCTTCGGGCTCTTGCACTGAAACCAAACAAATATTCACGCGCACATATTTAGACTAGTTTCTCCGTGAGGCATAAACAGTCGCTGTGGATGACATGTTATTGGAGACACCTGCTTCGTGAACGACGTCCACAGTAAAGTTCAATTTAATACGCATGGTTGTAAAATGTAACGTTCTCCTACAGTTCATTACACCTACACAGATTTGGATATATCTTCAGAACGTAATCTTACCTTAGGACATCGGATGTCTTTGCAACCTCAACAAACCAATACGAAATATCCTCTAAATATCCCTATAGCTATATTTTTTCTTTAACTATAAATAATCTGAGTTTAACTATCCCTATGACTTGGTGGGCATTTTCATTTAAAGATTTGAGTAATCTTTAATGTGTTCTTCGCCTTTGTTTTCATATGTATAATCTGATAATTTCATAACTTGGAAACCGTTGATTGTAGTTGAACTGTGTCTGAGAAGAAATTGTAGATAATCAATGGAGCTTTGTGAAAAAAATTACACTCTGAAAAAATATTCTTTTTTTACCCTTCTTACATCAATAGAAGGGCATTAAGATCGCTTGAAAACTCGACTTTTTATCCAAGGCCCACAGGGCCGAGTGTCATATACCATTCGACTCAGCTCGACGAACTGAGCACATGTCTGTGTGTATGTATGTGTGTGTATGTGTGTGTGTGCGTTACAAATAATGTCACATCGGTTTCTCAGCCATATGTGAACTGATTTCAGTTGTTCTGTTCTGTTGACGGCAAATGGAAGCTACAACATTCCCATAGAACGCAATTGATTTTTTTTTTCATTCGGACATTTCGTTACGAAGATATGAACGAAACAGTACTTGACGGCCTATTATAATAGTAATCAAACAGTTTAGTCTCCGATTACATACTGAGCTATTTGTGTACCGATTTTAGTTTTGTTGGTGGCAAATCAAAGCTATGAAATCTCGAAATACCTGGTCAAAATTTCATTATGATTGGATAATCCTTCATGGAGATATGACCAAAACAATACCTGAGAGAACGAGAGCAACGAATTGTGAGATGAAAATATACTCGTTGCAGTTCAAAACCAAACAGTACCACTCACACCCATCGATGCCGCTTGCATTCTATCGTGTCAAATCTGGGGCATTGTATAGCACATACAGCGGACTAGCCACACTAAGCGACTCTATAGAATTCAGGATCGATTGGCTCGAGTGGTTTCTGTGTAAATTATTCTTTTATCGTCGTTAAACACTATTAATGTCAATATTTTAATCACTTCGATTAACAATATGTTCAGGATTGACAAAAAGTTCATTTTATAAACTAAATGTTTGAATATTCCTGAATCTTCTTGGAATTTCTGATGAAAATATGTATCCAGTACCATATTGGCCACATTTGAGATCGTAATTCTGGTGAAGTGTAAGAAGGGTTCAGTCTCGCCATCGGTGGATTAATGCGGGTTTTATAAACTCAACAAACAAATTTGTACAGCTGTGGATGCCTTTTATTGCAATGAACGATTTTGCATTGATCCGCATTGATTTTTTGTTTTTGTTTATTCTTTTATTATCGATATTTTCATCGCTGGGCTGGTTCATTTCCCATCGTCACCTTTTTGGGTATTTTCGTAACTTGTTCGGGGGCTAGATTCGAACTCGTGAGTTTAGCGTGACAGGTATGGATTTTAACCACAACGCCGGGGTCGCCCTCATATTGTTTTTATCCATTTAAACTTCGCGAGTCATATGAATAATAAGAACTTAAAATAAAGAAGTGTCCAAAGAATATATGATATGAATATGATAGAATATGATTTAAACAATTTGAGTTTTTTTTTGTAGGAATTATCATATCATAATAATATAATATGATTCCTTAGGTCAATTAAAGTCAAAATGCTTCTAGTGTGCAACTTCCTAAATGGAGCCCATTTCGAGATCATTTGAATGCAACGTCGACATATCAGTTTTTTTCGGGAAAATATCCCTTTTTCATCAGTTAAGCGTGATTCTTAAAACTTTCTTAAAAGTACATAAAATTAAATAACTTATCATATAACTTTCCTCTGACAGGAAGTTTTGGAGCTCTAAGTCTGTATTAAAAAAAAGAAATTTTTCATCTATTTATTATATACTAGCTGAACCTCTTACGAGCCTTGCTACGCTTGCAACCAAATAAATAATAAATATAAATAAATAAATTTTTTTAAGGAATGAGTTTTGTTCAAATATTTTTGTTTGCTAATGTGTGTAATCTCTGCAAATTTAAACGTAGGTTTGTGTTTTTAATAAAACCCTCGGATCATTAGATTCCACCATGATTTTTCTTTCTGTGTAGAAGCTTCAAACTACGTCGTATCCTGTCAGTTTGAACAAAATTTTCTCTTCGATAACCTTAGATTAACTTCGTGTGCATAATGTAGCACTGTAAGCAAAGGGTGTGCCGATCAAAAATTGGTCAAACATTAATGTGTTTGAGTCGATCAAAGTTTTTATTAATAAGTCAAATTCTTTTTTTTTTCTTTTTCGAGTTCAGTTAATACAGAATACAGGAGAAATATTCAGCTAAGCTTCATTTTTACCGAATGCGAATTGCCGGGTCTTTCGTTTAACACCTACCATAAGATTTTGTACAGTCTCCTTGTACACTTTATTCGCCGCAGACCGCCAGTTTGCCTTGAACTGTTTCTCGCTCACTAGAGCTTTTTGAGTCTTCTTAAGGTTCCGCTTGACGATGGCCCAATATTGTTCGATTGGGTGGAGCTCTGGCGTGTTGGGAGGGTTGACCACCACTTGAACGTTGTTGGCAGCATACCACTCCATGGCCTTTTTTCCGTAATGGCAAGATCCGGCCAAATCCGGCCAAAATAGAACGGAACAATTGTGCCGCTACGGGAAAGGCAGTAGACGTTCTTGTAGGCACTCGCTCAGATAAATTTCCTGGTTGATGGTTCCGGTCGCAATGTAAACGTTGCTCTTCAAGCCACAGGTACAGATGGCTTGCCACAGCAGATATTTCTTCGCGAACTTTGTCAATTTAATGTGCTTGGAAATATCTGCCATCTTTCCCCGTCCGGTGCCCTATAAAATTCCTGTCCAGGAAGCTGTTTAAAGTCTGCCTTGACGTAAATTTCATCCTGCCCTCAAAAAAAAAAAAAAAAAATCCTGCCTCCAAATACTATAGCCAAATTGGGTTGCATTTGCTTGATTAGTTCTCGTGTTAAGCAGTTTGTATTTCATTTGTATGGGAGCCCCCCCGCTCCCCACCCAGATGGGGAAGGAGTCTCAAACCATCATAGGAACCCTATCCGGCCCCAAAAACCCCAATTTTAATACATTAATTGTTATGTTATATATTCTCCGTGCGAGGAGTAACGATTATGATGTAGAAGGAGATGTTCGCTCATCACCATGAGGCACCAAGAGTGAACAACAATGTTTTTGGCTAGAATTAAAGATATGAAGAGAAAGTTTTGATAGTTCCACTAGTGTGCGGCAGGCTTGGAAACATAGCAGATTTTTTAGGAAAATTGAGCGAAAAGGGCATGTGTACAGTGGTACTCGAACCAACGACATTTTTGCCTAACATCCTACTGCGGGGTAGGTTAAAGCACGGACTAAATCCGCCACTTCAACAGGCAAAAATGTCCGGTTGGAAGACGCTCATGTACCACTGTGGCTTGTATAGTTATTCTAGCGATCTATTGTGTGCACTCTGTTTACTGATGCGCACATGGGAGAGGAACTCTCTCCTTTTTTGGGTTTGTTTTGATTCGCACCGACTGACGATCACCGTGCTTTAACCTACCCCGCAGTGGGATGTTAGGCAAAAATGTCGTTGGTTCGAGTACCACTGTACACATGCCCTTTTCGCTCAATTTTCCTAAAAAATCTGCTATGTTTCCAAGCCTGCCGCACACTAGTGGAACTATCAAAACTTTCTCTTCATATCTTTAATTCTAGCCAAAAACATTGTTGTTCACTCTTGGTGCCTCATGGTGATGAGCGAACATCTCCTTCTACAACCCAATTTTAAGTTTATGAGGGCCCCACCCCCTTCAAATTGACTCCACAAAACTTCATGTCAAGTTTGGTTCCATTTGCTTGATTAGTTCCGCCCAGAAAAGTCTTCGTGGTTTATGAATAGCCCCTTTCGTCGCTGAAGATCGTCTGCGCAAAATTGTTCCGCGACCAGTTCAAGCATTTTCCTATGTGAGACGGAGTCAGATTTTTCAGCTTATGCCTTTTTAGCCTGCTTAATGAACGGACTTTTGATCAAAACCTGACGAACAGTATCCCGGGAAACATTCAAATTGAGTTCCTGCTTGATCTGCCTCAGCGATTTTGAAGAATTTGAAGCGATTCTAACAATCCTACGTGTTTGTCTTGTCCCGAAAGCTTCGATCGGCGAGGCTGCATCCTTCTGGATTTTTCAAATAGTTGAGCACCACATGATGCGATCAACCGAGTCGGCTAGATAAAGGGTGGAACGGTCAAAAATTGGTCAAACATGATCAAGTGCACACTGCACTATGGTCCAGATCACGAATTTACGAGGAAACATGATCCCAGCGCCTAAACTTGAAACTTTACAGCAAAGTGATGTTCTACAACATGGTTTGTATCACTAAGGCCCATTTTTGTATCCGTCAATTTTCAAGCTACAACAAAAATTTATATTTGAAAATTCCATGAAATTTTTTGCGCTACAACTTTGCCTAAGAATGTAAACGTCTATTTCTGTAAGTAAAAAGGTTAGTTTTTGTATTCCCGTGAAAATGGGGACCACCCTAGTTTTAATCGACGTAAAAAAATGGGCCTTTTTATTTCAAGGTTCACCACCATTTTTTTGAAGGTTAAAAATTGATCGATTTAGAGCAACTTTTCGCTCGTCAACTTAGGGTGTACCATAAAAAAAAGTTTTTCTGTCCTAACTTTTTTATTTCAATTTCCATCGTAAAATTTTGTTCAGACAAGTTGTAGAACTTTTAAAGATTTTGGATATATTAATTTTGCCGCTAGCTATTTGGATATATTAATTTTGCCGCTAGCTTTAACCAATCAATAGTTATTGAGGTTTTTCTTCTAAAACCATCCCAGATTCAAGTGTAATTTTCTCAAGATACAGAAATAACATATCTAGTTTTCACATATGTTAAACAATATAAATTGCACTTTCAAATAACGTCTTTAATTTTTATTTTGTTTGCCCCAATCATAGAAACCAACATTTTATAAGGGCGTACTTTTTTTTTTAGAAAAGCATCAATAACTATTCATTAGTTGAAGCTAGTGGCAAAGTTTGTATATCAAAATACACGTCTTCAAAAGTTCTAAAACTCGTCGGAACCCAAATTTACGGTTGATATTGAAATAAAAAAGTTAGGGCAAAAAAAAACATCGTCAACAAAACACAGGAAAATTATTTAATTAGGCTTCCGATTTTTCAAATGCGAACTGTCGGACTTTACGTTTCACACTTTTCATCAAGTTTTGTACCGCTGTTGTATCCATTTTATTTAATGCTGAACGTCAATTTTCCTTGAACTGTTCTTGAGTTCTCTTGAGGTTTCTCTTTACGATTGCCCAATATTTTTCAATTGGGTGCAGTTCCGGAGAGTTTGTGGGTTTTTCGCTATTGGCGGTAAACCATTCCTGTGCCATTTTCCGGAGTGGTAAGAAGCGAGGTCTGGTTAATAACAGCACAGAACAACTATATTTCTCCAAGAAAGGCAATAATCACTTTTGCAAGCATTCCTTTACATAAATATCTTGGTTGACAGTGCTAGTTGGCACGAAACTTTTGGTTTTCAGCCCACAGGTGCAAATCGCCTGCCAAACTAAGTATTTTTTCGGGAACTTTGACAGTCATATTTGAATCGACCAAGTTTTGACCGTTCCATCCATAAGTCTCTAATGCCGACTTTTTGCCGACGGAATGCTTTAATTTTACCTTTGTCTTATTAGTGAGTGCCTTTCCCCTCTACATTAAAATTTTAAGCGCCTCAAAAAACTCAAAACTCACGAAGAAAGCAAGTGGTTCTAACTTAGCTGGACACCGAAAAACAGGTTTATGACCGAATAAACACAGATCCTGAAGTGTACATCTGTCACCACCACTTCATTTTACTGCGTTCACTAATACCCACATACCATAATAGTGTATGCTCAAAAAATAAATTTATTCGTCATCATATGGAGAAATTATCGGGTGGTCCTAAGCTAACTGGACAGAATGTACACTCAGCGAAATAAACTTTCGATATTCATAAGATTGCATTATGATTATTTGCTATAAGAAATCAGTATGAATTTAAAAAATTTGGCTTATGAAAAAATGTTGAAAAAATGAAAATTTCATGCAACCTGCTGATTTCGAACCTTGAATGTTGAGGAAATGGGTCCAGTGACTTGCCCGCTAGTACATATCAACACTTGTAATCTGGATAGCTTAAAGGCGTACAAGAACAACGTCGTGTGAAACCAAATCCATTCATAAGTCAGCCTTATGAAATTCGAAAGCATCGTTCATATTCATAAGATTATTTGGTTGAGTCTAGGTAATTCAATTTTGGGTAATTTGGTACTACAATTTTTTTTTTGTAATAATTTTTTGTAATACTATTTGAAATAATTAGATTCTTATATCAAGCAGTCTGACCTTCAAGCTTTGAATGCAATTCATAAAATGGGATGTTACAACGTCGCTTGATCCGAATTTGTCAACGTGACATTAAAATGAACTCGTGTCTCGTTAGCTCCGTCAAAAAAAGGCGCATCAGTGAAGCAGGACTATACTGGAAGTGGAGGCATAGTTTCGATTTCCCGTCCGGTTTGGAATTGTACCTTCTTCTTGATATTTCCAAGCTTACAACTTATTCTGACTTCGAACTAGAACACAAAGCACTTCCAAAATTTTAATTGTTAGCTTTTGATGTGATGCCAGCGACTGTGAAAGCTTATAAGAAAACACAAATTGAGGCCCGACCTACATTCCCACTAGGGTCGTAATGAAATCAAACAAAGGAGAACGAAACGGAACAGAAATAAAAGTGAATTTAATTAAATTCTGCAACCCGTGCCTAAGGTCAATGCTTCTGTCTTCTTTGTAATTATGATGGCGACTTGTGCTGCGTGCTATGTATATATTCAATTATGATCTTCCACTCACTCGCCGACCTGGTTTGTTTTGCGTGAATTTTTTTTTTATCACAAATAAAAAAGCGGATTTTCGCACCCCATGGCAGTCGGCACGCCCCGTTCCTCGTCAAATGCAGCGCTATTTCATAAACGTTTCGCAGTTCGGGTCTTGCATGCTTGCTGGTGCACTGATTTTCCATTTTTTTACTTTTCGTTTTTCAGTTTGTTTTCATTCATTTATGCGTATTATGCAACCGGTTATTGTTTCACTCACTTCTGCAAACTCACAAACGCACTCGCGCGCACAAACGCACACACACACACGCGCGACGTTGGTAGATTGCATTTTCTCACTCACTCACTCAAATTAGGAAGCAACAATTTGCACACGTCAAAAAATGAATGCAGTAACGAGGGCAGTGTGACGACAGTAGCTTATTTCGCCCGAGCAGATGTGAATTGAATGTGCATTCACCCGTGGTGATAAAAATTTAATCAACAAAAACAGTTAGCTTACCTGTGTAGAGGCACAGAAACTGATGATTGTGGCTGAGTGATACGTCGCACAGCCGTAGGAAGTCGGCTCTGGTGGTGTGCTCTTGTGTTGCAAAACAAAGAAGTTCGCTCGTCGCAGCAGACGCATGAGGCTGTACATCTGGTAATGGTTTGTTTTGAGCTTTTCTTTTGTTGTACTGTTTTCTTTCCTTTTTCAGCGGGGCTCTACGTGGGTACGTTTTCGCAGCTTTCGGGGGTGCAATTTTACTTCTGAATTTAAATAGCCAGTTATATTTTTTTACGTGTGATTTGTGTAACATATTTCCATCCAACCCAATTCAACCGCATTGAATCACAAGAAGAAGAAAAAAACGCAATCACAACCGCAATCGAAATTCCAAACAACGTAGCGAATCCTAACAATGTGTAATTGCACGTGCAAACAGCAACATTCCGACATGCTCCCGTTAGGAATCTGTACACACCCAGCCCCATTAGACCATGATTACACCACTTTCTTTTCTGGCTCGCATCTTCAAAGCGAAACAGCAATCTCAAACGAATCAACCCCAAGGAAATGTTTCTTCTTGTTATCACAATCTGGAAAACAGCTTGTTTTCCTACCAAAGAGGAGTGATTCTCACCCCTTTCGTTCGTTAGTGGCACCATGGGGAAGGAATTTCGAGCTTTCACCCCCGACGATGACCCCCGTACAATCTCGGGGAAGTGACTCCTTTTTCCACCCAATTGTAGGAACCTCTTCGCAAGTTGCAACGGTTCCCGATGTTCAATAGTAGCTCATTTTGCTTCGTTAGGGCCAGGGATGGTGTAAAATAAACATATGTTGCGATTAATCCAGCCAGTGAGCCGACCATTTTGGTGTTTTGCTAATTGAATTTCAATGTTTTTGCAAAGAAATGCTATAAGTAGAATCTCAATAAAAGTTAAATTGCTCAGAAATATGTTGATCAACTCGGTGGTTCGTTTAATGATGGCTATAGACGAATTTCCCGACAACTTATCCAGGCAGCACCTTCTCATAATCTAATGAATCTTTTTGGGTATGTAGACTATGCCTTTTCAAGCAACTTTGCATACTTTGTTTTTTCAAAATTTATCTAGACTGCCATTATTTGAAAAGGGCTTAAAATTTGCACATACACTTACGCGAAACCCGCGAATATAGGGAAGAGAATCTCCTTCTAAAAGCAAATTCACACCCACAGCATTAGAATTGAGCCCTCGATTGACAGAATAAACACAATAGATTGGGTCAAAAAGCCCGCCCTCGTTCCGCGAAACGTTAAAAATAGGGAGGAGGTAGTCTCATGCTTCCTATCCAAATCGTTCACTTGGGTGCCCTGATGGTCCCTCCCTTTTCCCGTTACATATTATGTCGTGGATATTTAGTATATTTTGTAGTGGTCATTTGAATGCTTACCTTGTGTTAGAAAATTTGGCAGAAAGTAAAATTGGTTGGGGTTTATACCGTTCTTTACTAATTGCTCTGTGTTGTCTCGATGTTTCTGCTTTTGAAGAGTTGACTTTAGGATGACCACATGATATTGCTCGCCGTCATAGGATAGGGAAGAGAACAGAAAGGAAAAATGATTAGTGATTGGTAACACGCTATGCGCATGTGAGATTTTCATTGTGATATTCTCACAACGGCCGTTCAGAATAGTTCGACGGATGCATATGAGAGATCATTCCAATTGAGTTTTCGCTCGTTTACTGAATTCCATCTTGTTAGGTTATAGAAGACAAGAAACATTTTACACCGTGCTACATTTTGGAATATCAGGGCAATGATCCCCCGTCGCATCTTCAAGTGATCATTACAAGCTGTCCATTTGGTTCAGCCACTTGTGAACGTTGATGGGCAGCCGATTCACACATGAAACCTGCCGCGACCAACTCGACAGAACGCGCCCATACCCCTTTCTGAACCGAAGGGCAGGGAGAAAATCGTCTTAACTTCTGTGAACAAAAATGTAAAAATTGTAAAATTGCTAAAAAAATATTTTAAAATTTAAATTAAATTTGCAAAAAATGGTTATCCATGATGTGGACGAATTTTTGTCTTAATAAAGGCGATATAATTGTCTAAAAGTTCGCCATACAGTGCAAGATGGGCACTTTTTAGGAAAAAAAAGTTATTCTAACAACAAAGAGTTGCAAAACAAATGATTTATGAGTGACTTCTAGACAATCGTTTTTTAACTTTTATGAAAAAAAAACAAATGTAAAAATTATAAAATCGATTCTCGCACCCTCAAAAAAAATATTTTAAAATTTAAAGCCAACTTGCAAAAAATGGCTATCTTAGACATGGACAAAAAAATAAAAAAAAGGCAATATTATCGTCTAAATGTTCGCCATACATCGAGAGATGAGCACTTTTATGGAAAAAAAGTTTTTCTAACAACAAATTTTTCATGTCTTATTTTACCGTGTATCGCGCCAACTCGTCTTGTAATCTGGCCCTAAAACCTCACAGAGGCCAATTAAATTTAATTATAATGACAATTTGGATTTTTAAAGGGTCTTTGAATGTTTGAAAAATCTAGGTTACCATTTAGAAAGGGCTTATTAATAAATTATAATTTTTTTTAACTATAGTGATAATACAATTGCATCAGGTGGTTGAGCCTGTTTATTACCAAAACTATTACAATTATTACACGGTATATTACAAGAAGGACGATAATTTGGAAAACTAAAGCTTTATTATGTGAAGTATTGACACTTGCCTCAATAGCAGTTCAGTTGATTATATCGAAATTGCTAGAAGCAGAACGGCACTTCATTGTAACGTCTCATGTGAAAGTTTCATGTGATGCTATTGGTGGTACTCTCAAGCGCATGGCAAAGAGAGCAAGCCTTGCTCAAGATTATGGAAACACAATCAAAATTCCTCGGGAACTATATGACTGGGCAGTTGAACAGACAAATAAAAATATTACATAATTGTTTTTTTTATTCATATCAGTACCTATTTCAGCTAAACGGTTTTTTATTATTCAAAGGATAATCCAAATAAATTTAATTTGTTTGTGAAAGATTTATAAGTGAAAATGAACATATAAAAAGTAAATAAATTAAAACCCTTATCAAGAAAAAACCTATGAGTTTTTCATGTGTGTGTGTGTGTGTGTGTGTGTGTGTGTGTGTGTGTGTGTGTGTGTGTGTGTGTGTGTGTGTGTGTGTGTGTGTGTGTGTGTGTGTGTGTGTGTGTGTGTGTGTGTGTGTGTGTGTGTGTATACAATCCAACTCCCACTGTCGGGCTGTGCTTTTATGGAAGGAAAATGTCTGCAGCTGTCATGCTTTTATTCTAATCACAAACTGCAAACATTTTCAGCCCGGGTGTTGAAAGGTGATAGCTCTGTTGAGATCCAGTGACCCATTTCAGAATGCCTGGTCACTCACGTCCATTCCGAGGTCACTTTCACTTACAACAAGCCCCGCATAAACACAATACTTATATCAATTGGATATTTGTACTATATTTACACTTCCATTATCGCAACATGTTCTGTTACGATCATGGCACGTATTTAGTAGTATGTATGTCTTATTTATTTATAATTGCTTAGATCTCACCAGAAATGTTTGATGTTTCCTTCTGATCCTGCCTCTTTTGTTCCACTTCTAGTACCGTTTCTGTATCTTCCGCTGAGAGCTTTATTGTTATTTTTTACTGTGCTCACACAATCACTCACGCCGCGAACAATATTTAACTTTTACTGCTGGTCTTGCCCCGCATCACCATGACCCGGGAATAGTTCCACACGGTTACCTCCCGGTTCCGGTTAAGCCATTCTCCATGTGCATGAGCTTCTTCTTAAAAAAAAGGCAATGTCGAGCTATCCCGAATATTTTCGTTGGCCAACTAGTTTTTCATTCAAACCGTTTTTCGAAAATTATACAGTAAAATTTTATGATAAGTTAAGAAAAAGGCATGCAGGTGATCAGAACAAACAGAATTCAAAATTATAGTGTCGAATAAACAGAATTTATTCACAATCAATGATAATATTAGCAAGTTATTGTCGATTACAGCCTTGAACCTTTGAGGCATGGGGTGCATCAGGTTATCAACAATGCTTTGTGGGATCTCTGCCCAAGCTGTTTGGATTTGCTCAAACAGTTGATTTTCGCGGTTGATTCTTCGGTTTACGCTCTCCTAAAGGTTCTCGATCAGGTTGAGATCCGAAGACTGCGGTGGCCAATCCATATCTATTACTTTGTATGAATTGTGTATTGCTTCGGCTTATTTTCCTGGAGGCACTGATGATATTCCTTCTCCGACTTTCGTAAACTTTATAAATTGTTGTAATAAAATTAACGTCCAACTTATAATATGGTGTGATGCGAATGCCCGCCATATATTGTGAGGTTGCTCACATATCAATAAAAGAGGCAAAAATATTCTGAACTACATTTCATCTAACAATATTGACATATGTGATAGAGGGAATTCACCAACATTTATAAAATGTAACCGTGATGAGGTTCTTTCTCTCTCGATCTGCAGTGACCCTTTGTCAGGAGAGATTGTGAACTGGCAGGTTTCTGTTGAAGAATCATTGTCAGACCATAAGCATAATAGGTTTGATTATAAAGCCGAATCATTAACTACAGAAAATTATTGAGATCCAAGAAAAACAATCTATAAAAAAACGATAATAAAATTGATGATACATCAATGAAAACTTGTTCACAATTAGAAAAAGCCTCCTGATGAAATCCTTGGTAAAATGATCTCATCATATCATGCTAGTTGTCCTGTTCAGCATAGGTCATCCAGTAGGGATGTTCCTGCCAGTTTGCAGAACTAAGGAAAAAATCTAGACAATTGTTCAATCTAGCAAAAGCTTCTTCAGACAGGGACCAATACAAAAACGCTCTGACTCAATACAACGGAATACAGCACTGCTCCAGCAGGAAAAAAATAGCTTACTTCTTTGCTGACTGAAGTATTCAGAGCTAGGGTTACTCTAAGTTATATACCAAAAGTTTGGAGAAAGGTTCCGGTTGCCTTTATTCCAAAAGCGGGAAAAACAGATTAAACGACCCCTAAAGCCCGGCTTAAAGCAAATTTGGACTCGTTCAAGTGATCATAACTCAAGAATTAAGCAACAGACACGGTTGATCAAAACGTAAAACAAAGGATTATTTATTCAGCTTTCAAACGATGTAGGACAAGTTATTACATTTCACCGTTTCGAACGAACTGTCGCACTTTACTTGTGATCGATGCCATCATGATCTACAAAGTCGCTGGTGACACTGTACCGGCGAACTTATTCCAGTTTTAACGCATTTGTTGTGCATTTGTCACTTCTTTACGGCATCCTCGAAGTTTCCGCTTGACAATTGCCCAATATTTTTCGATCGGTATGGACTCAGGGCAATTCGGAGGATTCATCTCTTTCGCGACGAAATTAACATTGTTTGCAGCATACCATTCTAGTGACTCCTTAGAGAAGTGGCAGCTGGCTAGACCCGGGCAAAACATAACGTTGGTCTTGTGTTGCCGAATGAAGGGTAAATCCGCTTTTTCAGACACTCTTTAATGTAAACCTTCGACGTCATTGTGTGAACCTTGTTTTTAAGGCCACAACTGCAGATTCCTTGCCAAATCATTAGTTTCAGAGCAAACTTATCAGCAAAAACAAATTTATACCTGGAGGGGACATCCCCACGACCAGCTGACAGATAAAATTTTCTTCCGGGGATTTGTTTATAATCCATTTTGACATATGTTTCGTCATCTATTATAATACAGCCATCAAATTTCGTCAAATTTGTTCGTATGGTAATCGTGCTCGCTTTTTGGCCATTGAATTTTGTTTCAGGAAGCGATTCGGATGTCTACTGGCACAAAGACTTATATCCTTCTCTTGAAAGGATGTTACGCACGGTGGAAAAGTTGGAATCGTATTTCTTTACTAAATCACGTATATATACACCTGGGTTGCCTTTCACGTACCTCAACACCTTTCTCCTCAGCTCTTTGTCCCTAGTACCACTTTTATGATAGATGCGCTGTGCTCTATCCATACTCAAAGTATCTTTGTAACGTTTGATTACAAGGCACACCGTTGACTTTGAGAATTTTAACAATTTTGCTATTTTTGAGGCAGGCCACGAAGGATCCTCTAGATGTTTGTGCACAATTAATTTTTTTTTCTCAAGTTCCATGATCGTAATTTCGAGATGCGTCGATCGATCGAGAAAAACTATTCAATGTCTTCGTCAATGAAACATCAACAAATGCCTGTCAAAATTGTTTTGATCCGAACACCTGGAACGCGATGGTGTACTAAACCATGCGTCCAGATTTACTTTGAATCGAGCTTTAATCAATTGTTTCTATTGTATATATTACTCTATTATATTTTTGCTGGTATTATTTTGGTGTCCGAAATTTAACGTGGACAGGCTTTATTCTCAAACTTTTAGCAACGGGAAGTTGGCATTTCCACTCTCCCCATCAAATCTGCTTCAGTGGGGTGCCCTGATAGTCCCTCTCATTCTCCAGGATTATTCCTCAGGTCTTAATATGCTTAAGGGCTTACACATAGTCGTCAGTTTGATTCAAAAACGACCACTAGATTCACTTAAGAGTAAACGATTTGTTTAAGTCCTGTATCTCCAAAACCTGATGAACTAGTAGGATGGAATTTTCAGGAAAGTTATTTTGATGTACTTTGAAGCAACGAGGTCATCCTTCAAAAAAAAAACTGCTATGTTAAGTAATTTTTATTATTTCTGTTTAAAATCACACGGGAATAGCCAAAAGTAATCCACAAAGCCACAGTCCATTACCCGTTCACAGCTTAAAAGACTTCCAGTAAAACTTGGTGAGTCTATTCTTTTTATAACAAGTTTGTTCAAACTCATTTTTGATCTTTCATTTCCGATTTTTGTTTTTTTCTCTGTGATAGACTGTATAGTTGAATAAATTGAATTACGGGCTCGAATATGAAATTCCGTCGTCTTTTGATCTGTTCGCTCCGGGAACAAGTGAAAACAAAAGAGTGAATCGTCTATTCACTTGAATAAGGTCCGATATTTGAGCATTTTTGTGCTTCCATTTATAATTCCACGGAGAATCCAAAACCCGGAACTTCTAATCGTCAACTAGGGCCTGAGTTTAAGCCGCATTACTGAGCAGTCAAAATGCTAGGCTTAAAGAACAATCAATCTCTTGAATATAGGGTAGGGCCATGCACTAACCAGGTAACCAATAAGCGTTACCATATGCTGTAAATCAACCCTAAATCTGCATTTCAGATGCTACATTTATCAGCATCTTGAATGCTATCTCTGGTAAAGTTAGATTTCAATTGCTATTTAAATGCTTGTAGGCTGTAATAAGCATTTCGAATGCAAAATAGCATTGATGAAGCATTATCATAGCTTTGCAGTTAAGCAGCCGTATATTGGGCCAAAAGCGGCATTTATGTTGCATTTGAGGTGACTGATAGGCTGATAGGCTGCGGTAAAGACGCTTTGAAACTGGGTAGGGCCTGTTCATAAACCACATCGACTCATTGTTGAAAATCTCAAACCCCAATCCCTCCTCGCACAATTCATTAAATTTTGTATGGAGCGCAGACTTTGGTCAGACCCCCCCCCCCCCCCCCCCATCCCAGAAAAGTCTACGTGGTTTAGCCCATAATCTGAGTCAAATGGGACTAAGTAAAATATTATCGTTCTGATATTCTGCGTATCGAAAGCTCAGGAAATTGACCACCTCCATCGAAAATACTATTTTCAATAAAAAAAATTTAATAATTTTTATGATTTGTTCATTAACATATGCATGTTTGATGGAAACTCATACAACTCCTTATTAATTTTTGCTCGTTTTGGAATCAAAATATTCAATTCCAATCAAATCACTTATTTCCTCGATAAGGTTGTGTTAAAGGAGCCTTGGAAAAGGTTCGAAGTTGCTGTGTATTCTTCCATTCTTTTTAATGCAATAATTTCATAAGAAAATAAGTTAAGGGCCATTCATATACCACGTGCACAGTATGGGGGAGGGGAAAGGGTTGGAAAATGTCCACGATCCATATATTCTATTGAAAAATTGTATGCATGATTGTCCACGTAAGAGGAGGGGTCAGAAATCGGTCAAATCCAGTCCACGTGGTATATGGATAGCCCCTTATAACGCCTTCGTATCGATATCATAGCCACTAGAATTAAGTAAAAATAAGTCCCCCTATATCCAATGCAATCGAATCTATAATTTATGAGTCTGCTGCCCTCCATTCGGAGGACGCCTTGCCGCCCTTTCGCACGCCATAATTAACAATCGCCAACACCTAGTTTAGCTTTGTAGCCATCATTCTGTTCTCGTTATTTCACTATCCCTTATTTATCATTCTCGGGGGCAGAAGCGAAGATTCCCGCACATGGAAAATGCACTTTATTTCAAATTAATGATGGCTGTCCCATTTGTACAATTACCGCGACCGCGTCCACGGTAAAAACCTTTGCATCAGGACATCTTAATACGTGTCTGCATAAACATAACCAACAATCGGACCTCTGGCTCACTTGAATAAAAAGTCACCCGAGCTGCGGGATGTCGGCCGTCGTCGGTCTAAGCTGTCACATATCTCAAGATAAATGTCTCACCCGTGTCCCGTTTTCTCTTTTCTAATTTCCAGTGGAGTTCCCGGTGCCGGAACATCGACAACGGCTGGTGGTGGAGGCGGCGGTGGCACCACCCGAGGTGGCGGCACCAGCATGTACTCCGCACGGCACTCGGTCAGTTCGTCGTCCGGCGTTCTGATGGTCGGACCGAACTTCCGGGTCGGAAAAAAGATCGGCTGTGGCAACTTTGGCGAACTGAGGCTGGGTAAGTACCATCAACAATCATTTTATTCTATTTAGAAAAAAAAAACAAACTATTTCTTCGTTTACTGGAAAACTTGACAAAAAACTATCCGGACACCAATATTCGCGGAAACGGAAGCGATCTCAGCACCTACGCCGGCTACACACAGTGCCACTTGTGGTTGAAAATTCGCCACGGCATTGCCGGTCCGCAGGGTCAAGTTTGACCAACGCATCGGAATGTCTATCATTTTCCCGACTGAATTAGCAATGGTCTGAAACGAAAACTCCGTGAACTCAATCAACTTTAAAAAAAATGTCAAACACCAACCTTAACGTAACATTCCCTCTGTTCGGCGTCCAGCGCGGATTCACTTGTCGCGACGAAATTCCTCGCATTACACCGGTCCAATGCTCTCAACCATCCGCCGTACGCCTCTTCCGTATTGCCAACCACGTCCAGAAACTGGTTCACAATTCCCTCGACTTCGTTCCACCGCTCGCGAACACATCCGGTAGCCTTGGATACGACCTGTCGTGCGACATCATCCGGAACTTGTCCCACGCAAGTTTGACTCGCCTGGGTTAGACCTTTGAACACACGTACAACGCTCTGCATCCCGGAAGAGGCTTGCTCCGTAGCAATATCCAGTGCCGTGTTGACGATACCGGATAAAAAGTCGGTAGTTTCACCGAGAGCGTTTACACCACCATCGACGATACGCTTCCCTGTGGAGGAATACAGTTGGGAGAGGAACGATACCAAGGTATCTAGGGCTAGCATTGGTAGGCGGCGATTGAGGAAGCTTTGCAGGAACTGCCATGGTTGGAGGAGACTACGGGTGACGTTGGCGGCGGTGGTCGTTGTTAGACTGGATAGTGAATTCGGAAGTGGAATGTAGTTTCCATCGAGGAACGCCTGGGAACCGTTTAGCGTTGGTATCGGGATAGTTGGTAGTGAGGGTATGGCGATAGCTCGTTTCCTCCGACGGCTCGCAGTGGAATTCGTAACATCGGAATCGAATGTTATGTGGATATTGGTGATGCCATCGGTTCCTCTGGTGACGAGTATTTCCGTACCGTTTTTCGCGAAGGTTAGGTTGCCGTTCCAACGGGACAGGTTGACGGAAACATTGCGGATCGAAGTACCACGGTCGCTCAGTTCGGCACTGGTATTCACCCGATTGCCGATGGAAATGTTGATATTCGACGTTGGACTTCTTAGTTGCCAAGGGTAGAGCCATGGGTTAGCGTCCAATGATGGGATCTGTAGAGTAGAATGTGGTTAGTGCAACGAGGAGCTCAACATGTAGATGGGTTTTTACTAGTATTAGCACGATGGCTAGGAGATAACTGACACGGCGGAAATGCTGGATCATCGTTTGACTTGTTAATGAAACGAAGCCACTGGGTTCAGTGGGTTTATATTACATTCGTTGTTATTCTTGGTTTGTTGACGGTTACACGAGGGACGAGCATCATACGGTCAATACGTTTGAACAGTTGGGTTTAGTTTTGCATAAGGAAACAGATCTTTGCATTCGTAATTTTCGTTCGGCATGGTCAAGGGAAATGCGGTTAAACTCGTTTGAAATGTCTAGACAAACAGTTGATATTTGGAAACCCGATTCGCGATTTCTCAGTGTAAAAACAGGGTGAGTCGGAAATTCTGGAAAAGATATCGAAGTTATCCGATAGAACAACAGGAGAAAAGTCAACTTGTATGAATAATAAAACATCTTCTATCGTTTGACAAGACCTTGTTAAGTTGTTTATATTTGTCATGGGGATTTTATATTTCTTGTGTACTTTTTCAAATAAGATTTTGTGTTCATTGAGAAAACTAATTCGAATCATTTTTGCTTTCATTTTAATTTCTACTTAGAGTACAAACAATTGTATGATTAGTGAATACTTCTAAACGATTCTTTAAACGAAGTTTTCGGCCCATTGAGATTTTAATTGTATATGAAAACTATCGTATTTTCTTTTAAAAACAGAATTTAAGTCTTTTTGCTCATACGGGAATACGACATAAGGACAGTGTTTTTGGCTGACATTTAGCTTATGTCAAGATGCTCCGTCAAGCTAAAGGGTGTCCCACATCAAATTGCATCGCCGAAAAAACGCTGTAAAAAACGCTTACCCATTGTTGACTTTTTCTTGAAAATTTGTGTAAAAAGTGGTTGAGAGTGTTTTTTGTCACTCAGTTTTTCGAAAATTGTAAAAAATGGCTTCACCCCTCCTCAAACATCCTCAACTCTCTCATCGGGACATCGGAAAACAACTCGAATTCGTGCAGTTAACGGTGAGTCGTGTGATAAAACGTCACAACGAAACTCTGAGCATCGAACGGAGAGAGAAATGCGATCAGAATGGATGTTCTATCAGTGATCAGGATCACAAGCGTGTCGTGAAAGCGTTAAGGCGGAATTCCAATGCTTCGAGCAGGGATGTGGCCAAAAAGTTTAATCTGTCCAAGTTTTTCGTTCAGAGAGCCAAGGACCGGGAAGGACTGCATACGTACAAAGTGCAGAAGGCTCCAAATCATTACGAACGGCAAAATACGGTTATAAAGTCACGGGCCCAGAAACTGTACACCCAGATGTTGACGAGGCCTCATTGTCTCATCATGAGACTCACGTTAAGGCGGACTTCCGGCAGCTTCCGTGGTTACTGTTCTTCACCGCCAGCACAAGTTTGATTTTCCGGAGGAAGTAAGGAAGCAGCAACTTCCAAAGTTTGCCAAGAAATACATGATTTGGCAAACGGAGTGCGCCGTTCGTGACTACCGGGACTGTAACGGAGAGATCTACCTCAAGGAGTGTCTACAGTAGCGTCTACCTACTCTGTTGAAGCAACACGGGGGCCCTACGACCTTCTGGCCGGATCTAGCTTTGTGCCACTATTCAAATGATGTACTGGACTGGTACGAAGCCAACGGGGTCACTTTTGTACCCAAGGACATGAAACTCTTCATGCACTTCACCGTTCGTTCAAAGACACCAGGGACGCGTTGGTCCTCCACTAGCAATGTCCACGTTTCGTGGGCGTAGAAAACTAACGGTCTAATAATGTCTTTTAGATGGTCGATTTTGTAGTTCGGAGAACTTTTTTCGATCTCAGTGTCCTTCGAAGTCCAAATTAGACATGATTGCCAGCCATAATGCGTCTTTGCATCTCTCTGCTGGTGTCGTTCTCGGCGGTCAGCAATGAGCCCAGATACACGAATTCGTCAACCACCTCGATTGCATCACCGTCAATCTGAACTCATGGTAGGAGGCTAACATTGTTTTCTCGTGAGCCTTTTCCCTTCTTGTATTTGCTGATGCCGAGAAGTTAGATTTTTTTTTACAATTTATGAGATATGTGTTCAACGTATACTGTGTTTAAAAAATGTGAATTTACGAAAACATATTCTCGTTGTGCCATGTGCCTGTCACTTTTTCCACATGGGTTAGGCCAGGCTCTCCACACATTTCATGCATTGTTCTCCTCAACAATATTTTTTCAACTCGAAACAAGGTGAACGAGCCTCAGATCCTATGCCGAAATATGTTCATACCTTCGCTAGGCATGGCTATAACCTTGACAAATTATTACTAGACTTTTGGCTCAAATGCCAAAAGTCCACCAACAGGCAAAAGGAGCATCAACTAATCTCTCTAGCATCTATGCTCCCAACCAAAAAACACAAATTTTCACATTATTTAACTATATGGAAGCGTTTGCTGTGCAGTTGGCCTGGTCGGTGACAAGAAAAATGATGCAGGGTGCTTTCAAGATTGGCTGCGTTAGTGTGAGATTAGACTAGATTCGATTAAACATCCAAGATCACCACAGTATTAATACAACCTCAACCTTGACCTCAAACTCTGATCTCCAGAACAGTTTAGATGAACACCTAGAGCATCCTATACTTATGTCATAATGTCCGTTGAGCTTCCAAAATGTGTAATGATACAATGTAACTTTCTATAGCGAAAAAGTTACTGCTACGGCTGTAGATGCTTAGTTCCGAATTCCAGTATCTTATAAGGTCTGTTGACTTTTCAGAATAGTCAATGAACGTGGTTCAACGCGTACTTATGTCTCCTTTCCAACCCTACGGGTTGTATAGGATCAACGTGAAAGATTTTCATCCTTGGCGACTGCTCGCTCACGTTAGCCTCGACCTGGGCCCAGGCCAGATCCCTATCGACTCCCTTTAAGTCTTTGTTGAGGCTCCTACACCACGAGCCCGCGAGTCTGCCTTTGCTTCGAAGTCCTGCTTAGTTCCAATTCAGCGCTTGCTTGCACATTTCGTTTCCGTCCGTTCGTAGTGTGTGATCGACCCACTTCCTCTTTCGTCCGTCTGTCGATAGAGCTCCCCATTAGAGATCCAGTTGTGAGGCCACCGGGCACCGATTATATAATGCAGGCATCGGTTTAAGAAGACCTGCAGCTTTTGAGTGTTCTCCAATGATACAAATCACGTCTCGCTGGCGTATTACTGCACAGATTTCTCATTTGAATTGAAAATTCGAATTTTGGTGCGTTGACTTATCTACTTTGATCTCCATACATTTCGAAAACTCGCAAAAGCAACCCAAGCCTTCTTGAATCGTACATGGCCGCCTGGTTCGGCCGTCTGAAGCTATCTGGCTGCCAAAATATTGGATACTATCGACTTTCTCCACTGTTTGCCTGCCATTGATGGTGAGATCCGCCGCACAGTGGGGCAGCTAACTCAGTGGTGTGGCCAAAACCTCTAGCGCCGCGGGTATGCTTCCTACAGGTTTGCAGTCTTTGAAAAAGTTTTTCAGTAGAAAAAGCGCCATCTTTTGGCGGTTTTGATTAGTTCACATTTCTGCCGCATAGGTGGCGCTAGATTCTATCTTTTTAACGGAACGTCCTAGAAGGATGGTTTTTTCGACAAAATTGTTTATTAGATCATGTTGAGAAATGTTGCCTAAACGTCAAAGAGCTATCTTACACACAAAAAAATATATTGTCCAACTTTTAAAAAATACCGCAAAAAGTCATTTTTTCTATTTTTTGGCGAATAAAGGTCTACAATATAAACTGTAAACGGTGAAATATTGTCGTCATGCTGCAATTTGTTCATTTCAGGCACATTTTGCGATATATCATACATGAATACAAATATATTTACAGTAATATTGTAAAATGGAGGTGCTTTCAAATAACAATTACTCAAAATATAGCAAAAAGTAGCAGCCAAATTTTTGGGAGAGCTTAGTGTAAACGTGGTTGGATATTTTAAAGTATGCAGTTCAACAGGGAACTGCAGGGCTTTTTGTAAAATATAATTTTAATATATTTGAGTTTATTTCTTTTTAAACCGTGTGATCAGCAGAACCAGTAATCTTTGGAATTTATTTGCATTTTTTATATCTTACTAATGTATAGAAATCCAGAGCATATATCTCTTCATATAAAACAATATTGAATAGTGATAGACATTTTCTATCGAACGTGGGCGTCTATAACGACACAGTTGCATCTGCTGATCTTTGAGAAAAACGCATATGTTGCCTACAATGTACAACTTACTTCGAAGGCAAACATACGTTGCCATGCCAATACCCTCTTTGTTTTTTTTTAAATAATCGGTTCAGCGATGTACCTTTTGGATTCATGTTGAAGTATGAAGTATGTGAATTGGCCCAGTAACAATTTATTTAAAAAAAACAATGAGAAACGCTGTTCAGAATTTGAATCAATGTAAGGCTCCAAGAAAATATTTAAACCAAAATGTGCAGCTGTAAAACACAATTTTCAGTAAACTAATCGAAAGATGAAGATTCAAAGAAATAATTTAGAATTGAAATAAAAATATGCAATTGCGAGGCTTTTACTGGAACAAAGAGCACAAGTGTTCGGAATTAGAATTTCAAAAATGTTGAATGGTAGAAACTTTTTTTTTTCTCATGCATGATATCTTACATTTGGTGACTTTGTAACATGAAATCGATCATCGATAAACGCACCTCTATCTTTAGAAACTTCATCTCCAAACGTTATTTCTTCAACGAGGAATTTTTCGTTTAAAGTTTTAAATCTTTTTCAATTGTTTTATACACGTGATTTTATAAGTGAAGCGGTACGAAAGTCACTTTCATCGTGATTTATCTTCATTTTTATACTTTAAAAACATGATTATAACGCTCAGCCCACGGAAAAGGATCCTTTGATTGAATAATTCAAAAACCTGGACACGCGTCACTCCATTCATTTTCTCCGACAACTCGAAGGATAGAACAAGTTTTGTTTTTCATGATGCCAGCGGGGAATCTCACGGTAAAGGAAGGTTAATCAAAATTTGAGATATTTTCATCTTTTACTTTTGTGAGTTAAACCACCTGTTAACTTCGTGCAATGTCACGTACCGATGAGTTGCCTATTAAAAAGGTTTAATTGTGAGATTAAATGCTATGACACAGTGCACACTGGTTCTGCTATTCACACGGTTTAAAAAATCTAATCAAATTGAAATAAATAAACTTAAATATATTAAAATTATATTTTACAAAAAGCCCTGCAGTTCCCTGTTGAGCTGCATACTTTAAAATATCCAACCACGTTTACACTAACCTCTCCCAAAAATTTGGCTGCTACTTTTTGCTATATTTTGAGTTATTGTTATTTGAAAACACCTCCATTTTACAACATTACTGTAAATATATTTGTATTCATGTATGATATATCGCAAAATGTGTCTGAAATGAACAAATTGCAGCATGACGACAATATTTCACCGTTTACAGTTTATATTGTAGACCTTTATTCGCCAAAAAAATAGAAAAAAATTACTTTTTGCGGTATTTTTTAAAAGTTGGCCAATATATTTTTTTGTGTGTAAGATAGCTCTTTGACGTTTAGGCAACATTTCTCAACATGATCTAATAAACAATTTTGTCGAAAAAACCATCCTTCTAGGACGTTCCGTTAAAAAGATAGAACTATGCGGAAGAAATATGAACTAATCAAAACCGCCAAAAGATGGCGCTTTTTCCACTGAAAAACTTTTTAAAAGACTGCAAACCTGTAGGAAGCATATCCGCGGTGCTAGCGGTTTTGGCCTCACCACTGGGTTCGCTGCCCCACTGTGCGCCGCAGAGGTGCTTTTGGCATTATCGTTGAGTTAACTCTGCATATCAGAGCGCCATTGCGCTAACACGTAAACGGAAACGGAACAAAAGAAGTTGTTGAGGTGCTCCTTACTTATAGACTGCCAAACCAGCCCATGGTTCGGTACACGGTCAATAGAATCTCCCATGGTCTCGTCGATTACGATGAGGAACTATAGCGGTGATAGTATACATCTTTGCTTCACACTGGCGACTACCTGTATAAGGTCTTACTGCGTCTCAAGGCACCCCTCAAAATTTTCTGATTGAGGCTGTCAAAAGCTTTTTGTAGTAAATGAAAACTAAATAAAGGGACTCATGGAATTCGTCCACATGCTCCAGGATAATTCGGAGCGTAAAAACATGGTCCACACAAGATCATCGGGCACGGAATTCTGTCTGCTGCTACCGGTGAGTCGCGTCGATCTTTTCCTGTATCCGATTTAGGATAACTTGGCACAGAACTTTGCGAACAGTACACAGTATCATGATGTCTCGCCGGTTGCCGCACACAGTCAGATCCCGCTTTTTAGGGACCTTTACTAAGACGCACTGTATCTAGTCGGCCGGAATAAATGCTGTGTCCCAGATATTACACGATAGATGATGCATCATTATGATCGATCGCTGATATGCGATCTTCCTCGATAGTCTTCTAAGATTTCATGCTTCGGATAGTTGTTTCGATCTGCTCAAACCAACGTTTCAGCTGGTCCTTGGGGTCGGGTAGTAATTGTCTTTCACTGGTGTTTCATTATGTCTTTCGCTTTTTTCAATCGCGTCTTTCAATCTTTGATTTCATCCTCGGTCCACTCAAGGGTAGCGTAGTCTTACACAGCACAATTGCAGACCTTATGTTCTGAGTTCGAAGACAGTTTGCATGAGCTAAAACATTCCAAAACTATTTTATAATGTCGGTTGATCTTTCAATAGCACAAATGAAAATTTTTGATGACGTTAAGTAACTACCGACCGTAACTACGTAACTTGTTATTTACGATTGTAGATCTCATGTTCAAAATTTCAGATCAGTTTGGATAATCTTGAGCATCCCAGATTACATTAGAATATCTGTTGATGTGCCAGAAACGTCGATGAATATCGTTGACTGCTTATTGTAAAATTTATGATTGTTAGAGCCAGTAGATTCTTAGGTTTAAACTCCAGCACAACGAGCATGGCCTAGAATCTAGATTTTTTTTTTCTTTTTTTGATGTACTTTGACCTGCAGAAGGATTCAACAAACGTCGCTCAGCAACTGTTTCTACTTTTTCGAAAAAAGCTTCCGTTACAACTCTATACCTTGAGACCTGAATTTCAGTTTGGACAGTTAGGATGATCTTGATTCGAAGAGCAGGGCTAGACAGGAATGAGAACACCCAGAAATAGAAGACTTATGGGTGAAGCTAGTAGGATTGGGCTTGGCAGTAATGCGTTAGCCTCTCATCACGAGTTTAGATGTGATAGACAGTGATAAAATCGAGGCGGTAGACGAATTCGTGTATCTGAGCTCATTGGTGACCGCCGATAATGACACCAGCAGAGAGATGCGAAGGCGTATTATGGCTGGCAATCATGTCTACTTTGGACTCGGAGGGACGCCAAACTCGATCAAAGTTCGCTGAACTACAAAGTTGATCATCTAAAAGATATTAATTAGACCGGTAGTCCTCTATTGGTTCGAAACATGGACATTGCTCGTGAACAATCAACGCTTTCTTGGTGTCTTGAAGCGGAAGTCTTGAGGCGGAACGCCGGGCGGATGAACCTCGAATTGCATCAGTTACTGAGAGAACCTCCGATCGTGCACACTGCTAAAATCGGTCCACTACGCTGGGCTGGGCATGTCGTAAGAATGTCGGATGACAGTCCAGTTAAAATGATTCTCGAACGAACCGACGGGTACAAGAAAAGTACAACGAGCAAGGTAAATCGATCAAGTAAAAGGCGACCTGCGCAACCTTAGCAGACTGCGAGGCTGGCGGGGTACAGCCATGGGCCGAATAAATTGGAAATCACTTCTGTATACCACAAAGGCTATCCCGATTGCAGGACTGATTGGTAAGTTAGTTGGATAATGCTGAACTTCCCTGGTCGTGTTATAATGTCTGATGATCTTCCCATTAAATTCAATGTTCATGGTTGAGTACGTAGCATTGCTTTGTATATCTCTTTAGAATTGAATTCCAGGAGACTTTTATGATCAAGAATGAGATCCAGAGAAAGTTGTTCTTTAGCTGGGTTTTCGATTTTTTGTGTTTTCTCCAAAATGACGTAAATTTCAATCGGAATACGTTACATTATTCTTATATTTATCGATATAATCGACGGTTTTGTTTGTTATGTTGGTGTTTGTTATTAAATGAGCAGAAAACTATTTATTTACACTTCAGGGGATTTTGTTTTATTATTGTTCAGGTTTGGGCCGAAGGGTCTCAGTTTGTTATGTAACTTTGTCAACGCGTAGCGTTCATGGATATAAGAATAAAAAACAATATTAAAATATTCGGGGTTGCCAGTATTCCTAGAAGGGCCAATTAAAGTTTTCCAATTTCCCGAACATCACCAACTTCAAAAATAAAATTATATATTTTCATTATTTTTGTATGAAAACGAGTGACGAGTCCATAGTTTTTCGAGCATAACTCAAAAAAAAATCAATGTAAGCTTATGAATTAATAAACAAGAAAATATTTTATTCAACATTTTTCCTGACTCAAAAAATGTTTTTTTCCGGCTTATCCAAGCAATTTTCCTTCACTGTGGAAAATGTTACAGAAAAACTGGCAACCCTGAATTTTTAATATTTGTTTTTGCCCATATAACCATGAACCCTACAGGTGGACAACGTCTCGTAACAATCGGGTCTCATTCAGCCCAAACCTGTACGATAATAAAAAAAATCCCCATTTTTGTATGAAAACGAGTGACATGCCCATAGTTTTTCGAGCATTACTCAAAAACAAAAAAAAAACATCTCCAGAATTTCACCAATGTAAGGTTGTGAATTAATAAACAAAAATTTTTTTTTTTATTTTGCATTACTCAGAATTTTTTTTCTGGCTTTTTAAAAAAAATCCTTCAGTGTGCAACATTTTTAGGAAATTTTAGGATTTATTTTTTAAATAATATTTTTGGCGTTTGCCATGAAAACTGGCAACCCTGATTTTGAAATATAGTGTTTTTTGTCCATATAACCATAATCCCTACGACAAAGTTTCATAAAAATCGGGTCTCCTTCGGCCTAAACCTGTGCGATAATGATAAAAAACCTTTTTTGTATGAAAACGAATGACATGTTTTTCGAGCATTACTCAAAAACAAGAAAAAGCCCATTTCCAAAATTCACCAAAAATTTAAGTTATGTTTATTCATGATGCATATTTTTTTCAAAAAATTTCATGACTCAGAAAATAGCTTTAAAAAAAATCTTCCACCTTGGAAAGTGTTGTAGGATTTTTTTTTAAATTAATTTTTTTTACAATTTCTTGACAACATTTAATCATAGATTGTAGAAAAAAAATTATACGATTAGTCGTTCTTGAGTTATGAATTTTCGAAGTTACTTCAACTGACGTTTGCCAGGAAAACTGGGAACCTTGAGTTTTATAATTTTGTTTTTTTGTTCATATATTCTTGAAACCCTACGCATGGACAAAGTTTCGTAACAATCTGAGACCCTTCAGCCCAATCTGTACGATAATTAAAAAAAATGCCCTTCAATCTCTTGATTCTCCATAGTTTGAATATAGAAACAATGAGATTAATATGGAAACGGTTAGCTTGGATGTTGCAAAAGAACTGGTGCTTTCATTGACCTTTTTGGTTCCTAACTAGTCGTTTTTGTACTTCAAATTCATTTGATATTTTCGACTGTTTCTTATAGAGCGATGTTCAGAGATATGTCCCAATGCAATCCAATTCGGTAACAAGTGTAGCAGTGTTTAGTCCACGGGATGAAGCTAATCAAGTCATTCCTCCCTAAACCCTGTAGAGACTTGATTCCTGCCAGAAAAGTTTGATAAATCCCGTCTCCGCCGCCGTAAACTTTATAAAGTCGTTTACTAAAGGGTGAACACGAAATTATTGCAACGCAGTACAATTAATATGAAATCTCATGTATTTATCGGGTAAAAGCCAAATTAGTTGCCAAGTTAGTGCAGGGTAGTTTTGTAAGCGTTATGAGCTCAGTTTACATACATTGGATCAATTATTGACGATAGTTAGGCAAAAATTCTCGATACTTTCGTTTCATGCCATCTATAAAAGCTTGTAGTTTGTAGATTGTACAGTCGTATCCTGGAGCTTTCTCTAATTTTTTATCCTCCTCCTACGCGTATCATTTTTTTTCTTCATTATTCATTTCTGCAGAAAGAAAACCCGTAAGGATGAAGCTTCAGTAAAGCCTCTTCTCCCATAGGCACAAAACCTTCGTATGTTTGAAAACTTTAGATACAATAGAGTGCCTTTCCAGTGAGTTTTAACTCTTTTAAGGAGGTGCGAAATGTAGCTTAAATCTAAGGCTTAAGAACAGGAAACATGGTTGATTCTTTAATGCATAAGGCTATAAATGACCGATAGTTGTGCATGGGTGACATATATATGTCAGAAAATAGTCGTTTTGGAGTTCACAAAGCGATTATGAATACCCTGATAGGAGGCTGCTGTTTGCCAGACCGGTGTCCGCCTTTGTATGGCTGACAGCGATTTGATGGGCAGCTCGTCGTTCTGGTATCCACATAGTTATGACGAAGTGTAGTGATTGTTGCAAAGCTGCAAGGTTTGAAGAACTTCAGGGTGCAGTACCATTGATGGCTTCGGCCAGACATTTCCGGTACTATCTTACCTAACAGAAGGCTGGCTTCGACCAGACCGAAGTCCACAATTTTTGGCGTGACTGACAAGAAGCTTATTAACAGCTTGTCGTTTTGGAAACCACATAGTGATGACGGAGTGTTGTGAGGGTTACAGAGATGACAGAGAGCTGGTTTTCACCAGACCGAAGTTCAGTGCCCCTGGTACGGCTGACGATGAGCTGATAAACAGCTTGGCATTTCGGAAACCATAAAGCGATGACGGAGTGTTGTAAAGGTGGCAAAGCTGACAAGATGCTGGAGTTCACCAGACAAAACTCCCGAACCCTTGGTATGGTCTGGCATCTTTTAAGGAAGATACCTGGAGATATGATCCTTACCGCTATAGAACAATCTTACCTGATAGAACGCTAATTTTCGCCAGTCCGAAGACAATATCCTTTGCATTACGAACAGAAGACTGGATTTGGCCAGACTGAAGTCCAAAATATTTGGCGTGACTGACAAGAAGCTGGTTAACAGCTTTCCGTTTCGAGAACCAGATAGCGATGACGGAGTGTTGTGAGGGTTGCAGACTTGACAGAGAGCTGGTTTTCACCAGACCGAAGTCCAGAACGCCTGGTACGGCTGACGAGGAGCTGATTAACAGCTCGGCGTTTCGGAATCCACGTAGCGATGACGGAGTTTGGTGAAGGTTGCAAAGCTGACAGAAGGCTGGCTATGGCCAGACCGAAGACCAGAATCCTTGGCATGCTTGACAAGTAGCTGTTGAACAGCTCGTCGCTTCGAAAACCATAAAGCGATGACGGAGTGTTGTAAAGGTTTTAAAGCTGACAGGAGGATGGAGTTCACCAGACAAAACTCCAGAACCCTTGGTATGGTCTGGCATCTTTAAAGGAAGATACCTGGAGATTTGATCCTTCATCATGGCCGGAACAGAACGCCGGAACGGAAATTTTCGATTGTTTTCTGTACAGTGGGACACAAGCTACAGCCAGCTGTAAGCGTTGCTATAATTTCGTGTTCACCCTTTACTCGCGTGCAGCCAAGGACCGGGGATTTCAAGTTTGTATGTTTCACAAGGATCGAGTTTCATTAGAATCTCGCAAATGGTTTCCCGCCTTCCGAGTGCCTATGCCAGGGGCACAATTAACCTAATGGGAAACGTTATACCTATAGGAACCCGGATTTGCTATTTTTGTTCGAACAAACACGTTCCTCCGAATCACAGTTGATTGAGGTGCGGAAAGAGCCCAAACATGTCAGCCGGAGTAACCGTTTGTCAACCGTTCAGATGGGATGGGAAAAGACTTTTGTGGCTAAAAGTTTTCACGCAATCTCTTTGTGATTGAAGCGTTTCCTCGATTCGCTGAAACCTGAATGTGGTGGTGGAATGGGTGAATTGATGGATTATAAGGATAGCTGTGCAGAGGGAGGCATTCAATGTTATTGGTTGTTCGGTTAAGTTGAAGTTGTTTGTCGATTTTGGGCCGAAAAATGCTACTGGCTTGATGGAAAACATCTTGTCTCATGATTTAGTTGATTTCCGAGCCTGTTGTGTAGTTTTTTGAAAATTGATACTTTTTAAATCGTTTCCAACAACCCCTCTGAAGCAATTTCTGTGTTATTTTTACGCTTTTTCGACTTCCAGAGAACTCATTATTCATAATATAATGTTTTCCTTTCGATGAATTTGTCCTTCACCAAACTATTGAGGTCGAATTAAAGAAAGCCTAATGGCAAAAGTTTTTCTCATTTTCGATTTTGGCATGGATTGGTTCCGAGAACATTAACGTGGTATCATCTATCTCCTGTTTGGTGTCTGCTGCTCTCTCCCTCTCGCTTTTTTTTTGCGATGGCCAGGGCAACGTGACCAAAATATTTCATCTTTTCACCTCTCCGCTGAAATCCGTAGAAATGGTAACGAAGAGATTTAAAAAGTTTTTCCTAACCACACAACCACAACGTTTGAAAGCGATGGTCAGCATCAAATCGACCGCAGTCACGGTGCCGAAGGTTAATTTGTTTTAGGGTGGATTGAAAGCGAGAAAACTCCGCCCAACTTCAGTTTGATGACGATTATTTAACCGAATCCGTATCCCAAGAGATCATTCAACATTTGTGGAAGGTAATAGAGTGTCGCTTTATTGCTTGTTTGCATTTACAACGTTAAATTTGTTTTTTCTATCACTCCTGAGGTTATCGGGTTTTCATTCTTGGGAAGTGCAAACATTGATCCATCGACGAAGGCCCAAAGACGCATTCAAAGCATACACAGCTAGATCGGCGACGCATTCCAGTAGTCCGGCCTTGGCTTGACTCAATACCGGTTCGGCCTCCGCTGTCAACTGACCGATGGTGAATCCCAGCTTCAGCGATTCCATCTCCACTTCCAGTAGAACCTACGAAAAATCAAACCTCGATAAAGATCTCTAATTTTTATTCGGGGAAAAAAAATCTCACCGAAGAAATGCAACCTTCCTGGTAGAGGTCGTTCGTCTCATCGATAAAATCCGGATTCGAGCAAATCTCCAGCCTATCTTCCACCTCTCCAGAGACAGCCAGAAATTCGGTCAAATTATAGTTGGCCGCGTCACGAAGCTCGAACAATTCCAATAGTTTCTTTTCCAGACACCCGGTTTTGCTGCGGTTATCAACTGCCTCGAGCAAATCTTCCACAAGGACCTCCCGCTCCAAGCAATTCCGCGTGGTTTCGTTCAGTGCAGCTACATTCCCGCGAACATGCTCGGAAAAGTCCTTCAACCAACGGTTGTTTTCCTCCCGACGAAGCACTGTAGCATAGCCTAAAACATCCTGAATGACTTCGTCGATCCACGCTAGACGACTGGCCACTACACTTTCCGACTCGTTCCGATAGCCATCCAATACGGTGTAGATTACTCTGTTTAAATCATCATCGTTCGCATCTCCAGTCAGGGCACTTCCGTTGAATCTTGCCAAATTAATCTGCAGGTTATTGATCATCGTACCGTAGTCCGTAACCTCGGCATTTGTATTCTCCCGATTTCCGATGGAGATGTTGTACATGGATGCTACGGCAGCACTGGAAGACGATCCGGAGCTCGACGTAGACGCAGTGGTTGTGGTGGTCGTAGTCGTAGGCCAAAACCAACTCCAACCGAAGGCTTCAGTACCTCTGGAAGAGAGCAAGACTACAGCTAGGACAACAACGAGGATCCGATCAATGGAGATCATCTTGCGAGATGTTCGATTACAATACGCTCGTTGGTGGCATACCTCATAGCTTTTATACTTACTATCTTCGATCGCTATGTTTACCCAACTGTTGACCTTTACGTATGAACAATTAGAATTGCTGAGCGGCGCTCGTCGTCCAGCAGAAGGGCACCATCTGGCGTTCTAGTAATCATATTCATGACAAGAACGACGTTCGCCAGCGTCATTTGTGAACTTTCTAATTAGGATATCATAAAGAGCCTCCTGCTTTGTTTCGGGAGGGAAACCCTTCGCTGACACGCAAACCCATTGAAGAGAGGCTTCGTGTCATGTATATGTAAATTTGGTCATACCGGCGTCTTTAAAACAACCTAAAAGAATCCTCCAGCCACAGGGTAATAATCACCCTCTCAGCTACACGAGTCTTAAGTTTTCCGTATCTCTTCCTTTCGGTTCCGTTGGCAATATTTTAGTGGCCGATGTCGTGAATGGGGGTAATTTCTCTCTCGATTGGTGATTGGCGGAGGTGAGACATTAATCAAGACGATTACTTGGCGCTTTTTTGGAGGTCGTTTAGATATGTTTTGAATTTTTACGGCACCGCCTCCGTCTGTAGGGTTACGGTGAAATGGGGTTATTTAAATGGGAAATAATATTTCGAAAGGGTTTTCGGACTTGACGGCGTTTGCGAAAATTTGAAATGATGAATGAATGAACTGCTTCGGCTTAGGAACTCTTGAATTCTGGCTATGTGGACGAGGCAATGCTGTAAACAGTCATTTCGACCCAACGCGATTCATTTCCCGATAACTCGTTCCAGAAGTTGATTTGCATGATATCACGTATGATGCATTTGTGTGCTTAATGGTTTTCATAAATTTGTCTTAATTATCATTTATATTGTATTGGACTATTTATTTAAATTTATTATTGAGAGGCAAGAAACCCAAAATTGCCAACATGTAAATGAAATTTGTTTTGGTGGCACTTGCAATGCGATGATCACCCATTGGTCAGTCAGTTAACATGTTTGTATTAAAACAGACTTCTTGCTTCTCTCGGATTATTTCGCGAATGCATTATTTTGGATTGTTATACATTGTTTCAAAATTGCTACCTTAATATACTGCTTATTCAATGTCCTTGAAACTCATTATCATAATATTCACTGCTAAATCTCAGAAACACCCTCTTTCCCATCCGTAATTTGTAATTCCTATTAACCTCGAGACGGCCGCGAGTAATCGGTTCTATCTCCCTAACTTTAGTTTTAAGATAAATGATGTATAAAATATGAAAATTTGGCTCTGTAAAGTTGATTCGATTGAGCATGTACAAAAAAAAATCTCAGAAACAAATTAGCTACAAAGAAATGTGATAAATTTTCCTTCTCCACCCGTACTTATAGTTTCAGACATTCTTCTCTTTTCAATGAGCGAGAAACGGCGCTATAACCATAAGCCATATTGGGCTAGGACTATAGTTAATGCTTGGGTCCTAACCATTTGAAGAGAAATGGAGCATCACTTAACCTTCTTAGACAAGATGCTCCCTACGACCGTTGTTAATAAATTTTTGTTCTATTTAAACAGGGCATTCTGTTTAACTACTGCAACTGATATCTACTAAAGCCTACGTAGGTTCCCCGTTTCTTCTTAAGGTAGACACCAAATCCTCCCATATCTCCAACGGTTGCATGGACGTGGCCAGGTGAGCGATCGAGGAGACTCTTCTTGGAGATTATTGCGTGAAGAAACGTAACAGTATCTGGTTCCGTTTCATCGTGACATGCAACAACGAATTATTCCGCATCGTAGCTCCATCCATGAGGTATTCAAACGACAATGCTAATGATTGTTTTCATAAATTTGTCTTAAATGTATTGCTCTAACTTGTAAACCTAAACCGTGAGAGCGCCGTATCGTAATATTCAAATAATATTCGTCATTGAACCTGACAGTGAATATTACGCTTTCTATACGTTACCCAGTTAGGGTAACGCCCTGTTAGACAAAAATGTAGAATTAGTCAATAACTACAATTTTATCATACAATGTATTCATAAATTCAGCTTCTGAAACACGTTATCGACGTTAATTAATCCAAATGGACGAAAAACCTATTCACTGCACTGAGACGAGATTAATTAAAGTTTGGTCCTGTTAGAGTTTGGCCGTTTCTTTGTAATTACTGCAGCGCCTCTAGTTTTCGTAACGAAACTCATGACAGAGTTCTGTTTCGGAAGAATTGTGAATTCTGTGGTGCAAATTTTCACAGGATTCAATATAAGTTTTCGAAGCTGGAAGGCAAGAGACCAATGATTACAAATATTCCCAAATCCCCCCCCCCCCTCCCTCCTATTCAAAACTTCATTTCCTAAAATTTAATATTCTATTTTTGAAGAACTAACTGCCTCATTTTTGACAGTGTACAACGATTATAGTGTTCACACCAGTACGAGAAACTTCACGCGGGAAATAAGCTACAAAATAGTCATATATTTTCATAGAGTATACAAAAGGGTGCCAATCGATAATCGATAATCGAATAGGGTAGGGCTCAAAAGTCTAGTCTCCTCGAAAAAATTCCCCATGCTAAATTTGAGCTCAAGCGATTTTCGTGAAATAGGTATAGGTCAAAGTTTCAGTTTTTTTAACCCAATTGGAAAGTTCAGAAATCGATTTTTTTTTGGTTTAGAAAGCACCAAACGTCGATATCTGGTATTATCTCGATTTTTTTTTGGTCGAAAATTTTAGCCTTTCCAAATGTTAGTCTATAAGTTTATTGTTTTTTTACAAAGGTATTCAATGCATTAAATTTTTTATGACTGCTAAATTTTATTGGATTCTATAGGGGTGTTGAAGACCATAACTAGACGAGTTTGCGTGATACACGGTAAAAATAGGACATGAAAAATATATTGTTAGAAAAACTTGTTTTCCTTAAAAGTGCCCATCTTGCAATGTGTGGCGAACTTTTAGACAATTATATTGCCTTTATTAAGAAAAAGTTTCGTCCAATTCTAAAATAGCCATCTTTTGTAAATTGACTTGAAATTTTACAATTTTTTTTAGTGTGTCAGAATCGATTTTACAATTTCTACAATTATTTTTCATAAAAGTCAAGACGATTTTCTAAAAGTCACTCATACATCACTTTTTTGTAAGTCTTGTCTTTTTTGAGTTATGTTGACATGAAAAATATGTTGTTAGAAAAACTTTTTTGCCTTAAAAGTACCCATCCTGCAATGTATGACGAACTTTTGGACCATTAGATTGCCTCTATTAAAAAAAATTCTTCCGATTCTTAGATAGCCATTTTTGCAAATTGACTTTTAATTTTTTTACAATTTTTACTTTTTTTTTCCATAAAAGTTAGGACAATTTTCTTTAAGTCACCCATACATCACTTTTTTGAAAGCCTTTTCCTTTAGTTGATTTAAAAAAAAAATCGATCAAAAAACTTAAATCCTTTTCAAATGGTAGTCTAGACAAATTTTGAAAAAACAAAGTGATTTGAAAAGACATACTCCCACAAGGTTTTATTGAATTCTGAGAGGGTGCTGCCAAACACTGGATGAGTTGGCGTAAAATTCGTCAAATTTTGAGTGAGTAAATCTAATTTGGCTCAAAGGATTTTAATTCCATTGCTGAGATATTCATGGCAATAGTATTGAAACATATCCTATAACATCGTTGGTAATTGCTAGCGTATTATATAGGATATTTCATTAGAATGGTCCACGCATTTTCCATTACGGTGGTCCGTTTTGTTGAAATATTAAAAAAAAAATGAAATTCGAATGGATGCAAAAAGTCGTGCTAAGGAGCTTTACACCATTTTTTGCAAACATTTTCTTGTATAATAATGGACGACGAAACATACCTAGTCGAAGACTTTAAATAGCTCCCGGGTCTGGCATTTTATTCCGCAATGCAAAGGAACGCCATTGCCGAGCATTTCCTGACGAAGGTGTCCAAATTCCCGACGAAGTATTTGATTTGGCAGGCCATATGTAGTTGTGGTGGAAAATCTTAAAGTTTCGTCTCTACGACACTATCAATAAGGATGTGTACAAGAAAAAATGTCTGCGAAAGCGGTTGCTACCGTTTATCAAAAGCCACGACTCTCCAGCTCTGTTTTGGGCTATGGTTGGTATAAGGAATGGTAATTCACTAAACTGTCCACTAAACTTCGCCCTATATAGAAGTACTGGGCTCTAGTTGAGCGGAAACTCTTTGAAACTAAGAAGTAGGCAAATGGTACCGATGATTTCAAGAGAAGATGAAGAATCGTCACGGCGATGTACCACAGAAAGTTCGAAAATTTACTTTTTCTGTTCATTTGAGTTAACAGTTTAAAAAAGGTGTAGTAGTGGAAAACTCTTTTCTGATAGGCAAAATAAAGCGCCCATCTCATCATTTTTTGAATTTCTTTCATTTATTTGGTTCAAATTAAAGTAAACTCTCTTTAGGCTCTTTGATATCTTAGTTTTTATATTCTTTTCAAATTTCACTCACGGAATAATAATAAATAAATAGAGTTCGACCTGAAGAACTAAAAAATCTATTTGAAAAAAAATGCCCAATTCAAAAATCGAAAGACCCCTCGATTTTTTTTTTTTTTGGGCGTAGAATCACTGCGTCCACTGAGTTGAACTTTTGTGATATACCCCTGTTTACTATACTAATTCCCATCTTAAAGCTAGATCACCATTTGTCAAGTGACCAGCCTAAGACGCGTCTCCCAGTCAGGCAAAATTGAGTTTATAAAACCCACCACCTTACCAGGATTTGCAGTCCAAATTTCTTTAGGTTGCATATAGCCACTGTACAGAAATTTAAGTCTGCTCTTGTACACAGCATCACAACTGCAAAGCAGATGTTCCGAGGTTTCACGTTCCATGTTACAGAAACGACAGATATCATTCTGAACCTGGTCAATGTTTTTCAAATGATATCTACTCGGGCAATGTCCGGTTACTAGGCCAGTATAGGTACAAAAAACTCTCTTATTGAGCTCCAGAAGCTTTTTACTAATTGTAACATTTGGAATTATAAATCTTTTCGCTTGAGAACACTTTGTGGTGACCAACCAATTGGTCATCACCCTTTGCTCTTCCCAACCTCGATTGTTTATGTTTAGATGTTTTGACGTACTTTAATTGTTATGTTTTGTATTCTCCGTGCGTGGAGTAACGATTACGATGTAGAATGAGATGTTCGCTCATCATGTTGATCAAAGTGTGATGATGGATTTCTTCTTTGGGAAATAACGCAAAAGTGCTCATGTGAACCGATTTAAACCAACAGTAAGAATGCGATTAGGCCACTCCCAAAGTGTGATGGTGATTCACATCACTCGAATTCAAACAAATTTTTAGACTACACTTGTGAGTTGATTTGAACCGATTTGAACCAATAGGTAGGATGATGATTTACTTCATTGTAAAAACACATATTTTCTGGACTACACCTAACTATTGTTTCAAGCACATTTTTAAGAAAACATTATGGAAACCTTCATCACACTTAATGAGTGACACCAACAGCAACCTTCCTATTGGTTTAAAACGGCTTAACGCGACTACTAAGTTTAGTTTAACCTTCTTTAGGTGTCGGGGTCAATATGAACCGGAATGTATTTTACAAATGCTATAACTTTCTACAATAAGCATCTAGACGTTTTAATTTTCTTGACTTTTCCTAAATCACAGAAAGGTACGTTTCTGCATTGAAACCAAATTATTTTGACTCTTCTGAAGGGCAGTTCAAAAAACGCTACGAATAAGGTGTTTCGGGTAATATTGACCCGGATTTTAAACTCAAATTGTTTTCTAACTTATATGAACAAATTTTCTAGTCATTACAGTCAAAATGCTTGTTAGAGTCCTAATTTTCAGTTTCTGGTGAGTTCTGCCCTTTTTGACTTGATTGGCCACAAAGCTCCGTGAGGCGGTGACAGATACAGATTGCATCGGAACGTGATTTTAGACGGCTCAAACGTCGTGATTTTTCATGAATAGTCTATTTCTAGTCATGAAATGGATCAATGATCATGTTTGCCATTTCGGGACAATCCGGATGCCCCAGGTGAACCTTTTTGAGGGAGACAAATACAAATTTTCGCCGAAACATGCCTTTCGACAGCACAAACTTAATGGTTTTTCATAAATAGTTTACTTCTTGCCTAGAAATGGCCTAATACATACACACTACCAGAATGTCTTGTAAATTTCTGTCTCCTGAGACCGACACATGCAAGCGTCCTTCAGCACATAAGAATGAGTTCAAAGAGATGAGAAATACAATCAAACACACCTTTCGTCGATTTGCGAATGTGTCAGTTTCAAAAGACATAATTTCACACGAAATCTTTGTTAACGTTCCCAGACTTTTTACGAACATGAATTCTCGTGTCTCGTGTAAAATTAATAATTTCTTAGTGTGTATATTAGCCATTCCGGGAAAATCTGGATGCCTCGGGGGAGCCTTTCGAAGGGGACAAATACAGATAGTCTTCAGAAACATGTTTTCCGACGGCTCAAACTTCATAATTTCATTTCTATGATTTTTTATAATTAGTCTTCTTCTAGCCTTGAAATGGCCCAATGACCTGATTACCGAAATTACCGAAATCTGACAAGTTCGATTATCGTGCTAATAGAATTTGTAAGTTTTCACAATTAAAGAAAAACTGAACCAATCGACATAGCTCTCTAAGTTAATCACTTTTACTCATTTCTGAGCAGTGGCGTAGCGTGGTTAGGCGAGGAGGGCGATAAACACCCAAGGAAGGTTAAAATGTGTTTGTTTTCCCAAAATTGTAAACTAATATCACACTGTACTAGTGGCCCCAGCGGCTTTCAAGCGTTAGTAAAAATTACATGACTTACCCTATGAAAACTTTCAATCACACTTTGCGAGTGGTCCCAACGGCATCCTAACCGTTGATTTGAATCGGTTCGAAGCGAGCATAGTAAGGAAAGGTTTGTTTTCCCAATTAAAAACATTGTACTGTTTACTTAATAAAGTAAACTACCATTACACTTAGTTTTTGGTTCCAACACTTTGCTTACTGAGATGTCAATCGGTTGAAATCGGCTCTTAAGTATTGTTAAAAATTAAATTGTTTTTTTTTTCAATGAAAAACTACCATCACACTATGTGAGTGTCTCCAAGAGCATCATTACTGTTGGTTTAAATCGGTTCTAAGCGGCAATTAAGCAAAATTTAGAATTTGTTAGTTTTTTGCAATTATGGAAGCCACCATCAAAATTTGTGGATGCTCACAACATCCTTATTTTTGGATTAAGTCGCTTCAAAGCGACTATGAGGCACAATTTAAAAAAAAAATCGTTTTCACAATAAAGGAAACCACCATCACACATTGTGAGAGGCCCAAACAGCAACATGTGGGCCTCAAAATAATATGGAATCTGAAGCTGGGTCTGCTTGAAGTGAAATCATGGGCAATCAACTTTTGAGAATATCATTTTCTGATATTCATGTTAGCAACAGCTCGAAGAAAAATTTTAATGCTCAAAGTTTTTCTTTTACACGGGGGATACGTTCCACTTTACCTATGATACCGCGTAAAAAAGACTAACTAGAGTTGATCAATTCACATTAAATTACTTCGATTTTTTTGCATGTGTTACCTTTTCATGCAATGGTCAAAACACAGTTTTAGAATTTTTGAGTATTTACACCAAAATTTGTATTTTTTGTTTTTTTGAAAAACTGCCATAGGATCCCAAAAACGAAAATTTGATTCGAACGAGTACGATTAGTTGTTCCGTTCTGGAGTTATCGCCGAAAACAAATCGTGTAAAAAAATACCTTAGTGTAAGGAGTGTATCGAATATAAGCTATCCACATACATTTGCGTTGTACGCATGTATTTGTGATGGTTTTTTATGCTCTGAACACTGCATGCTGTGCGTTTGACTGTCAGCTTTCTTTTGTTTACTTGTTTGTGCGGTTCAAATTCTGCGTTTTCAAAATGTCGCGTATTGAAAAGGAAGTGAAAATTAAGGTTCTGGATACATGGCTAAGTGAGAAGGGTATTACTATGCGCAAACTGGCGAAGCGGTTTGGAATTCATCATGCGAGTGTTAAAACCATCGTTAATAAGTTTGGGGAACACTATTCTTTGGATGAGCTACCAGGAAGAGGCAGAAAACCCGGTTCTTCCAACCCGAAACTGGAGCAGAAAGTGGTATCTCTAATCATGAAGAACAAATCAATGTCAATACGTGATTTGGCCAAAAAAGCAGGAACGAGTGTCGGAATGATCCAGCGTATCAAGAGGCGAAACCACCTGAAGACCTACAAGAAGCAGAAAATCTCAAAACAAAGTGCAGAACACAAGAAGCGAGCAACAACAAGGGCCCGGAAATTGTATTCGCGTCTTTTGCAGCGTCCGGATGCATGCGTTTTGATGGACGATGAGACCTATGTAAAGGAGGACTCAAAAACCCTTCCAGATCCACAATACTTTACTGCCGTCGTTGGGGAGGATGTGAGCGATGCGGACAGGTCGATTCAAGTGGAGAAATTCGGTCGAAAGGTACTGGTATGGCAAGCAATATGTTCCTGTGGTTTGAAGTCATCAATTTTTTACACTACCGGAACTATAAATGCGGAAATCTATCGATCTGAGTGTCTCCAGAAGAGATTGTTGCCTTTATATAAGAAGCATAGTACACCTCCACTGTTTTGGCCGGATTTAGCGTCGGCGCACTATGCCAAAACCACTCTCAATTGGCTTGAGGAGAAGGGTATAGATTTCGTTGAGAAAAATATCAATCAACCAAATTGCCCTCAGCTTCGACCCATCGAACGTTACTGGGCAATCGTGAAGAGGGTCTTCAAGAAGACTGGTAAGGCAGCTGGGAACATACAAGTGTTCAAAAAAATTTGGGCTCAAGCGTCCAAAAAATGCGATGCAACACTTTTCCGGAACTTGATGAAGAGCATTCGATCCAAAGTTCGAAAATTCGTGAAGGAATAACTTAAATTTCATCCGGTCTTCATTATGTTCATGTTTAACGTCGTACAATAAAGGATCCATTTTTTGTATGAATAAAATATCGGTTTTCAACATAATTTGAAAGAAAGTTTGTGGATAGCTTATTTTCGATACACTCCTTACATATATTTTCCGTTGAAAATAAGGTGAAATGGGGTCAGGTGAGCTACTAACGAATATCTGCCGTTCATGAACCTATGAGATGAAAAATCAAAATGTCCAGCGGCGATGAAAGGTTTTTCGTTCATTTTGCCCACTGTGCAGCAGTTTTCCAACATTGAACGAAGCTTTGAAGCCAAAAGAAACAGATAAACATAGGTGAATTTCGCCCCCATGGCAAAATACTCCACTTCTACCCTAATCCAATCGAGTGGTACGCTCCAAGGATGAAAATTTAATCAACTCCCACACATGCTTCTGCAGTTCGGAAGCCGGCTCATAGTAATAGATAGAGGTTCATCGGTTTCACAGCTGAGGTGGCATCTGACTACCAAGAGACCACCATGCACACTTGCCCCTAGAACCAGGGATGGGAATGTAATCGAGAATCATGTTCATCCATGGATCTGTCATGTCTGGAAATTTTATCCTTCATCGGGGAAATTTACGGTTTCACATATATGTGGGGATCTTGCAGTCGTTATCCCTGCCATGCCGGTATTTTCGTTGGAATGAGTGATGATGGCGATGTAGAATCGATTGATGGGAACATTTCCCTTTCGAAAGTTGGTCGACGACTCACCAGACCGAGAGTAAATGGACGAACGAACTTTTTTTTCCATCCAATAAATGAGGGTGTTGTGATGATAATTTCAGTATCAAGCACCGTTCATTTCTTTTTCTTGATTCCACGGGAATTTCCGAAATTTTCCTCGATTCCACTAAATCCGTCTTTTCCAAATCGAAAAACACTTCCCTTGAACTTTATTTCCCTCCCTCCACCTCACTCGTCCATGAACTCTGTTGCCCAGTCCAAATAGCTACATGCTACATGAGAAGTAAATGGATCGCCAGGAAATCCCATACCTGTGGTACAGCTACAGCTGCTGCGGTCACTATATACAGCCGAGTGTGTGCCCTAATAAATCCTTGACCTCTACCGGTGAACGCAGAAAAAGGTTGTGGGCGGGTGGAATTGGATAACGATCTCCCTCCAAATCAACTAAACTTGGAAAAACTTTGGCTGTGTGTGGCGTGTCAAATCACAATTATAGCACAGGCGACCACTTTGAAGCCACCAGCTCGAACCCAGCAGGGCACCGAGCACTGGAATGTGGGAATTCAAATTAGCTGTTTTAGGAGGACTTAAAGTTGATTTAATTCGATTTGGCTGATTTCCTTTCGGATAGTTCTTATAGTGCCACTGGCTGTTGCTGCCCCCAGCGTGGGCGAAACACTTAAACTATGACCTGTCGAGGTCGATCGAAGGAGTTATCAAGCAGTTTACGAGCTCTGGAAAGCGTTAAATTTAGTTTTTGATCGCTTTCTTGATCTTGATGCGAAGTCGCAACAAATCTGATGGAAAATTTGCACCTTATTTGGCAAGTTCAACAAAATAGGGCTTTAAAAATAAGCGCTTCAATTGCAAACCGGAAACCGGAAAAGAGCCAGATAAATTAGTAAAGACATTCCTCCATGGATGTACCTGTTTGAGCCAAAAAAGGCCCAAAAAATTAACACCTACCAATTCACAACCTACCGTCGTCGGTATAAACAAACAAATATTGACTTCGCTTGGTTGAGTCACGTTTGCTGACTCTAACAGCCACCGATAGCAACGTAATCCTAGCGTAAACTTCTCCGCTCGACGCTAACAATTAATCCAACGTTTATCAGGTTTGTGGAAACAATTAGCTTAGCGGCCGAATGTGTGTGTGGTGGCGTAAGCGAGTCGTAAAATCGATCCAAATAATGCGATGTAGAGCGGAAATGGACTCGCGCAATCTTCTCAGGGTGCCAGGCAATCAAAAATGGGTACACCCTGTATTCGGCCGACAGGGGCAGTGATAATCCGTACGGTAAATACATTATGCACCGCAATGGCGACCACCGATAATCGCTGACGCGTTATCGCTGATGATGGCAGGCCAAAACGACTATTTCTGAATCTGTTTGGTTTGTGATTACCAGGTTTGAGAACAATTCGAAGGGATGTTATTTTTGGATCGTATATACCGTGGAAAATCACTCTGCTGGATTATATTTAAATAGGCACGTTGTTGGTTTGCTGATCCTGTTTATTCTCGTTATTAAAGGCTTCTTTTTTGGGATTTCAAACTTATAGCTTATCACAATGATCTCATGGCCGACTCCTATCTTAATGTTTTAAATGGGCTTTCGCACTTATTGATTTAATAGCGTTCGATGCCAGCAGCATGTTTGTATTTATAAGGCCTGTACTCGAAAAAAAATGCAACAGACAAAAAAGTTCGCCAAAAATTTATTTTAAATCGGAAATTTATAAAACTTTTAGAGAATGAGTTTATACATATGGATTATGTTTCGGCATAATAACTTTATTAAATTTCTTTTCCTTCGCTGAAAGCCCGCACTTTTCCCTTAAGACCCCTCATTACATTTTGTGCAATGGTGGAGCCGCCCTTTTTGGTCACTTTCATCCATTCTTTCTTCAACTCCAGCTCGTTCTTAAACACCTTGGACGATTTTCGAACTTTGGCCTTCATTATGGCCAAAATTTATGGTACCCGTTGTGATGTACGGTTTACTCAATTTACCGCATTGGCATATGGCCTGCCAGAGCAAGTATTTTTTGGCGAATTTGTCCACCTTCTTCTTCCTTATCTCTTCCGGAACATCAAACCGTGAGTTGGCACCGTAGAACTCCAGCCCCGGTATCTGCTTTGCGTTTGCCTTGATGTAGTCTTTCGATCCATCTCATGGTCGCAGTCGGATTTTCCATGACGGCGCGCAAAATTCTCCGACGATTTTCTTCTTGTTTCGATGACATCTCAATAACCACTGAACCATATGGCCTGAACCACTGAACAATTCACTATTCCGAACTAGTTATACCCACATTTTCATCAATTTTTACCCACGGACAAAAAATTTACACACAGATAAGAATGGTGCATTTTTTTTGAGTACAGGCCTTATTATTATGAGTCGAGAATCTTATCACCGAAAATTTCCAGACTTGAACAAAAATATAACAAAGCATCTTCCTACAGGGCCTTTCAACTAAGCAAATATGACTAGTCGTAGCTCAGTAAATTTCACTGTTATATGAAGCTTAGTTTTGACTCAGAGGCTGTATGTCTTGACAGATAAGCCGAGTTTCATGTACCATCTCCAAAATTGTTGATGTCGCACCAGTAGCGTTCGTTTACACATCCTCTAAAAAAAATTGAAAAAGCTTAAAGTTACATCCTAAAATCTGGTGAAGAGTTTAGGACGGTCACTTCTTTACTTCTTAAAATTTTAGTTTTTAATTGTTTAGGGATTTTTTTAATTCTATGAAATTGCGTATTTTCTAGTATAACTTTTAAATAGACTCTACGTGTTCATTTTTATTGAAAACGCACTGAGTTTTTTTTCGTAAACCCAGCCGTTCTGAAGATATTACGAATTTTATTAAAAAGAAATTTTGTTGATACAATATTTTCAGCCATTCTCAAATGTTAGTCGCGATATCCACAAAAAAATGTATGTTACATGATAGTTTAGACGCAACGGAAGGATACAAACTAATGCTACCTGAAGTAAATGATGAAACTCTTTTTTTTGCAAAAAGCGTTTAATATATCGGATTTTTTTAAGCCTCTCGTTGAGAAGACAGTATTCAGGTGATGTTTTATTTATACCCGTGTCGGGAAAAAATTTCATATAGGTACATGACAATACAATGGAGCCTGCCATACATTTGAAATGAAGATAGGCCTCATCAATTTAGTTCTTTATGTGATCGCACTATCTATATGGAACAAATTCTGTGCGATGCACAATTTAGAACAGACTTTCGCCATCTTCGCACGTGCGTGAACTACAACTTCTTCTCAGACATCATTTTGATCAGAATAATCGTTTAAATGTTATGATTTTTTGAAAAAAAAATATTATTTTACATAAGCTCATTCTGAAAAGTTGTCCAGGAAATTTTAGGATTTTTTTATGAAAAATATTATTTTGGGTAGAAATTCAAATATGGGCAAAATTTCATTAAAACCGCAAAATTTCGATACAAAATCAATATTTTTTTAGCGTTTCTGGCTATAAATGCTCTTAAACATTCTCTTGTTCATCTATGACACCAGGAGCAGGTTCGAATGTCTACCTTGCCTAGTTGTGAATCAATCGGACAAAGCGCTTAATTTTTTTTGATAATTATCATTAAAGTTCATTGTTGACCTATTCTGCAGCCAAAATCTCTCCTAAAGCAAAGAAGGAGGACAATATTTCGCTGTTCGAAAACTTGAACATATTTGTCATAATTGGAATGGTCTCACCAATTTTACCATTCGAAAAAAAAATTATCTGTTTTGAGGCATACATTATGATCAAAAAGTACCGGGAATAAATATTTAAAATGAACCACTCATAATAATGGGAAAATCCTACTGATAATGGTGTTCTGACATCTGTTAGAAATTCGAGCGTGATCGGTGGTTTAGTGTTTGTTTGGCAACCGTTTACATCAGACACGTTTTGTGTTTTTTTTCGCATTTCACTATAATGTGCAGAATCGTTGGAAGGTTGCAAGAAGCCTTTGGGGAATCTGCTTTTTCGTAAATCAGAGTATACGAATGAAAAAGCGGTCATGAAGTGGTCGCAGACTTGCCTCGTTTCAGACGTCCTTCAACGTCGAATAGATACCAAGAAAAATGTGGTAATTATTTGGAAAAATGTGCTTGAAAATCTTCATGTGAGTCAAAGAGGTCTGTGTTAGTGATCTCAACTTCTCATACGGACCCCGTTCAGCACGTAGTTGTTGATATTTTGGGCACACAAAACAAGGTTGTTGAAGACGTGATTTCCGAAGCCCAAAAGGATTCAGCCTTCATTAAATGTATCATAACGGGGAACAAGACATTTGGTTTTCCGCAAACATAAAATGCTAGCCTCTAATTCGCCATAGCGTTGGTGATGGTACCCGCTCGGGAGTTTAGGGGTTCGTACCCTGATTGGATATAGTTTTATAGGAGTTCTCCGATTAGAAATTTTGTTAATAAAATGCATTGTGCTATAAAATGCATTGTGCTACTGCGGCAGATCCACACAAAACTCGAACTGAAGTAATCTAAACCTCATATTGACGGTTCATGCGACGCTTCCAGATCTTCACCAAAGAACGGAGTTTTGTAGTGGAGACGGATGTTTTCTTGACCCTGTATTTCTGATACGGCCGCTCAGTTTTATTTAGCTGCAACAGTGCAGACTCCTTCGGGTATGCATCCATCGAAACTAGCCTTCAGACAGCGATCACTAGATCTACCACGATCCAAGTAATTTTTTTTTGTGGCAAAAATCGTGTTCATGTTCAGAAAAGAAACTTGGTCTTTTGAATCAACGAGTCGATCAGAAAAGGTCTCGTGATCACAATCTCGACCCTGTTCAACGAGTTGAATCTTCAAAAACTCTAAACATAGTCATGTTATTTTAAAATGGTTTGGCAAAAGCCAATAAGACTTAGCGAATGTCCCTGAACATTCAAAAAATAGGTACTAATGCAACCACTAGCAGAATGCTTATGTTCCACACACTTTTTTAAATTTCGTTTTTCAATCGTAGTTTCCAGGATCCGCTATTTAATTGTTTGTGATTCAATCAGAATACTCCTGGTTTGAAAGCAAGAAAGGGCAACATAGTTAGAGAAAATAGTGAGGGAAGAATCATTTTTAATTTCTTCCATAAAATTTTCGAATAGGTGAATTGGCTCTTATTTGAGCCTATGGATTTGGGAATCGGCCTATACTTAAATTTTGATGAATGTAATTTTCCATCATTTGTATTATAAAAATCAAAATTATACATTAGCATTGTCTGACAAATTTGCATGAGGAAAATTTAAGGATAGGCAATTTTTATCGATAGGTCTAATTCTAGATTCATAGACTAAAATAACAATCATTTTCCCTGTAACCTTATTTTTTTGCATTATGGCTATATTTTATTACGTTGCACAATGACAGTGGACTGGCGTATCCAGTGCCCAAGACCGTTTTAACATTTCTCGACTCAAGATTTCCTAAGGTATGATAGTTCTTTTAGAAGCTAAATTTCATCAAAAAGTTGAACTTGGTGAGACCATTCCAATTTAAACAAACATATTTAAGCTCATTCCGATCCATCTAACATCTAACAGCATTTTGATAGTTTTCTCTTCACTTCTTGTCTCGAGTAATAACGTGATTATTTAGGAACTGACAGCAGATTTTTAGTTAAATAGTTTATAACCAAAATCTTGAAGGGCAATTCAAGTATTAAGAAAAAAAATCGAATTAAAAACCCGTCGAAATTCAAATTTTCGGTGTAGCCATCATTTTCAAACAGCCGACAAGAGTGGAACACTAGTGGATAGCAGCAGTTTCTAGAGATCGCACAAATGTATTACAGTAATACAGGATCGATTTGGGTGAGACCGTTTCATTTTATAAATCAGGATAAAATATTTTCTTCCAATAAGCACATTTTTTTTGTCGATATGCCTTTGAAGGCACGTCAAACCAGTGTTTTGAGATATATTTAGATTATTTAGATTTACGCTACATTCGGACTTCTAGGATCGTTTAGAATCATGTTTAGATTTCGGTTCAAATTAATATCGGTGTTGTAGGCCCAGCAGCATTTGCAGAATAGGTTATTGCACTATACTCCAAAGAGATCTGCGATTTGCATTCACTGAGCATATTTCGTTAATATGAGTTCTCAAATGCCAGTAATACCGATAGACATATGGGTTGAAAGGTTGCTTTTTAATAGTGGAGTTGAACAAAAACGCTGTCACATTCGTTTCTACTTATCATTTTCTTTCAGAGAGCGAGTAGTGAAACTATAGCATTTTAGAAAAGCTATGACAATTGTTTGACAATTGAGAAGAGCGTATTTTTTTTTTCATTTCAAGGACTATATGCTCCCAACGACTAACATTTGGTAGGTAAATGATAAATATGTCCTTTACACCAAATAGAGCATTCTGTTTAATTATTTCCATCGACTGTCTAATTTTCTATTGCCTTTAAAGTCCCTTGGATGCTGTATGGATTCATACTCTGGAAGAATATCCTAGAATTATCCAAGAATCAGTTTGGAAACACCCCAAAACAACGTTCATAGCTTTTTCATACATTACTGGAATTTTATATGCTAGGACAAAAATGTGTTACCATGTCCTACCGTCAGAAGAAAAACGTTTTATCAGACATTCTTCACTTTCCAAAGAGCGAGTAATGGCACTATAACCGTACGTCATTTGAGGCTAAGACTAAAGTTAATGCTTAAGTTAATGTTAATGCAACCATTAGAAGTGAAATGAAGCATCATTTAACCTTCTTAGACTAGATGCTCCCAACGTCTTTCCTTCCTCTAGCATTTCAAGCTTATTGCTTCCACAATTCGATTATTGCTTGCTCTCAACTTAGTGTTCTAAATGCACCAGAGTTATTAGACGCGGCTGGGTAGCTCAGTGGTTACCCGTTCTGCTTACTGAGCAGATGGTCGGGAGTTCAATCCCAGGCCCGTCCCCTTCCTTGCTATTTGTCACTTGCCTCTTTCTATCACCACTAGATTTAAAATAAACAGCAGTCTACTGCGCTTTCATTGATCGCATCACTTACCACAGTGAATCCATGATCTATAAATAACCTTCCTCACTAACACAAATATATCCTTCCCTTGGCAATTGTAGAGATGCAGTGGTGATCACGGTCTCTAATAACAACGATTGTCAAACTAATCTTCCTACTTCCCCCCTCCCCAAAAGACCATGAGGACGTAGCCGGCGCCGGTACTGATCTATAAATAGAATTAGTGAACTTGTACATTGAAGATGTAAAGCTACTCCCATGCTCCATCTATGTGGTTCTCTGTGCAATTACACTAGTTCTGATCAGTAAAGGAGTAGCAACTACGATGTTGCACGGTCTTTTAAAAAACAAATGCACTTCCTGTGTTATTAATTGAGAGCTTTCGATGTCAGGTACCATATTTGCATTAGTATGGTTGAGTGACAAGTACAATCATATTATTCTCAATCAAGATATTTTCTTCAACGAAAAATGCGCCGACTTCGGACTGAGTAAAGGAAGGATGCTAAAGGCTCCCAACGACCATTTTTGAATAAATTTTTGCTCTGTACAACAAACAGGGAGCACACCAAATTCTCTGTGTTTTCTTAAGGTATATATCAAATCCTGCTTTTCTCCAACGGTTGCATGAACGTGGCCTGATGAGCGATCGAGGAGTGTCTTCTTGGAGATTATTTGCGCGAAGATACGTATACTGTAACTGGTTACGTTTCATGGTGACATGCAATGTCTTCAACGAATTATTCTTCATCGTAGCTCCATTGTCCAGCATTACTTAAAACATGGCCTGCCCACTGTTCCTATCCAGCATGAGCGACTTTGAGGGTATTGTATTTTCCATGGAGTTGCATAAGCTGGTAGTTCATTTTTCTACTCAGCCATTTCAAACATGAGCATGAGCATGATAGACCGCCCGAGGTTGCTTCTTCGTTATTGCTAGCTAAGCTGATACTGCACAGAGCTAACAGATGATGCTAAAGCTAACGTACATCCTCAATGTGTTCAATAAAAAATAGGAATGATTTCAATACCTTTTTGTAATTAAAGTAAAGACCGTAATTTTTTTCTAATTTGTTTAGACTCCCTAGAAATGGGTGGCATGTTTATTTTCGCTCGGGTGCTGTCAGTTCAATCAAAGATGGCGTCGAAACAGCAAGCACTCCGCGAGCATGTTGTACGGTTTAACGAAACGCATGGTGTACATCGCCATATCGGACCGAGAATTTCAAAGCCGTGGTTCAAGCCGAGCAGTCTGATCATCAATCAACAAGTGTACCAGGAGGAGTGTCTTGAGAAAATTCCGTTGCCGTTCTTAAAAGAGCATCATGCGGATGGGAAGTACGTCTTCTGGCCGAATAAGGCGTCTTCGCATTACGACAAGAAGACGCTGGAGTATCGTGAGCAGAAAAGGATACCGTACGTGCCGAAAGATAAGAACCCGACCAACTTGCCCCAGTGCCGTCCCATTGAAGATTTTTTCGGTTCCCTCAGTGCCCTAGTGTACAAAAATAATTGGCGGCCCAAGGATACGAAGCAGATGACCACGAGGATCCGGATTTGTATCCGGAAGATGAAAGTCTTGTGAGAGCATCGCGACTTAGTTGCGTCGTACGGCTGACCAGGGCCACTCCTCCAATATTCATTGACGTTTTTTTTTAAATACTGAATTCGTTAAAAAAAAATCTTTTTTTGGTTACCATATGACTGAAAAAAATCTAATTTTTTATTGAACACCCGTTATTTCTCTTTGACCAACCATTATTTCTTTTTGAAGTACCATGACTTCAATATTTAGGACAATTATTTGCTTATAGTGGTCGAAATGCGAACTGTCGCGTTTTACGTCTAACATTGCCAACTGTTTTCAGATTTTATAAAATTATTTTGAGATACTGCTTAACGATTGTGCGATATGTTTTTTGGACGTCTACCATTCTTGTGCCAGTGACAGTTCTGGACAGAACAACTGCCGAAACAATACGTTGGCCACTCCGGTTGCTGTGGCATTCCGGCTTCAGTTTGCTGATCCTAGCTTCCCTAGCAGTCGTTCCCTGAACACTTTATGACCGTTTGTCATATTCGATTTTGTCACGGTTCCCCTTACTTCGACGTCATTTTGAAAACCTAAAAAAACACAAAATATAAAATAGAGGAAACATTCCGTATGCATACATCAACACAATTTTAAATGTTCAAGCTTTTTCAATGCCCGTTTAAAAAAATACATCAAATCCGATTCGACCATTTTTTGACCGTTCCACCCTTTACTTCCCATAGAAAGAACAAGTCACTTGCCGTTCTCAGTGTATTTAGTGTAATATGTAGTAATATTTAACATAAAAATCCAGCAAACTAACGAGTATCTTCTTTTCCATTTCTCTTTCAGGGAAGAACCTCTACAACAATGAACATGTAGCAATAAAAATGGAGCCAATGAAATCAAAAGCACCACAACTGCACTTAGAGTATAGGTTTTACAAATTGTTAGGATCACATGGTAAGCCAACTCGCTCTGTTTTTTCCTCGTTCCTTCTCCGTCTCACTTTTCCGGAACTCTCACATCGGAGTTCTCAACAGTGTGATAAAACCGAAAATCAACAGCAAAAACAAGTTTTGAAAATTTCGCTTTGTTTCTTATAACCACTTTGTATGAAGTTGTCCGCAATTTTTCAGGAGATACTTAAAGACAATATGACACTTCCTCGAACCCCCCACACAAACCCTCTTCCGTCCCACGGCAATCCCTGCTCTCCTCTGAACTCTCGCTTTCAAGTCCCTCCCTGTTTTCCGTTTGTTTTATCTCTCTTCTCTTCCCATTTTTTCCACAGATACACAGTCCCCTCCCGAGGGGATCCCGCGTGTGTATCACCTAGGTACGTGTGGTGGCCGTTACAATGCAATGGTACTAGAACTGTTGGGACCATCGTTAGAAGATCTTTTTACGTTATGTGGAAGGAAATTCTCACTCAAGACTGTACTGATGATAGCTAAGCAACTAGTAAGTCACGGGTCGGCAAACACCCTTCAATCTTATCTAAATTATAGTTAATATACTTACTATACTAGCCTCTCTCGCTCAGTCTTTCTACTCTTTCCATCTGTATTGTTTACCATGTTTATTCTCGACCCTTTTTTTTTAGTTATGTTTTGTTTTTCTACGTTTTGTTTCTGTTTCGGAATTTGCTTTTGTTAGTTTTTCTTTTCCTCTTTTTTTGTTCATTTGGTTTTGCGTTTTCTACCTTTCCTATGTTTCCGTTTTTCCGTTGTAGTTGTTACTGGTTTACTTTTTTTTCGGAAAAAAAAACTCATATCATTTACAACATTTTTTCATACCCATTTCTTGTAAATACCGTTTTCATAATTTGGATCATCCTAGAAATAACTTCATCAATGCCAGAAAACAAACCTCTTCCGTTTCGTCATTTATTTGTGTGTCGTGTGCGTGTGAGTTGAAAAAAAAAACAGTTTTTGATGGTAGATGCTGCTTTGTTCGCTGGAAACAAAACCACTATGAATGGTTCGTTATTGTTTATGCTTTTGTTCATCTATAGACTGTCAATGCTTGCAAACGATAGAGAAAGTACCACAGCAATAACTACGGCCTACCGTTGCTGCCTTCCTTCGTTTTGATTTGCTCTTTCAATTGATCACATAACTCTGTAGTGATTTTCCGTTTAAGTATTAATTTTTTAACTTTTCGTTTTAAAAATGTTGACTAGATTTGCTGCCGTGTTTAATTTTTGGTTTCATTATTCGCACAACGTAGATCATAAATTGTAGGCAAGCACATTTTGCCCGCTGCGTGATGCTCGCAGTAGTGTTTGTGAGTTTCGGATTATCCATTTCTCAAATGTAGATGGTTCTTTTCATCTCCCGTTACGTCTGTATGGTCCTCCGCTCTTCGGATGTGTCTCGCGTGTGCTAGTCTGCGTATAGTAGATCGGAAGAATGCGTCTTCTTTCGTCCTCTCATAATCGTTATGATGGTATGCTAACACACACACAACCAAAAAATAATGCGCAAGAATCAATCAGGAAAATTCGGCAAAGAGATGGCGCTGACAAGGGCTTCACGATCAGCGCCATCTTTACGTCAAAAAAAATCTAAAACACCAATCATTGAGCAATTGTCAACACAATTGAAGTAGTAATTCCATTCGTTTTCCTCTGTTATTAAGTTATTTCCAAGGATCGAAACCTATCGAAAAAATAATGCCAGATACCATTTTCAGTGTAGATAACCAGAGACATCTTTTCTTTGTTTTCTCATATTTTGTTCTTATTTCCCAGTTTTCAGTTTTTAACCTGTTTTATTTTCCTTTCTTTTTACCACACCATTACACACATCTTTCGCTTGACTAAATCCTCATCTAGCAGAGAGAATCAAACCGTTCACTCAGTTCAGATACTGTTTTTTCTCATGGATTCGACACATTAGTTTTTAAGCCGACCCGTACTTAATAGTCATTACAAAAAATGTGACCCAGTCCCACTGAAAAATAAGAGAAACGAATAACACATACAGCTATTGATATTAAATTGTTATCATTTTTCCTACTTCTCAGAGTAAAAGCCGCACTCAACCGATCGGAGTGAGACCCTGATAAATTGCCCTTGAGTACAGCTGGCTATTATTAGTTCCTGCCACCACACGCGCCGCGAATATCCCTCTGTTGCGACCAATATCAGTGAGGGGAAAAGAAAGAGGACGAGGCCCTCTCGCACTCTTTTTTTACTTTTATCAGGTCATTTATACTTACAACCCTTTTTACTATACTTGTTTCCATCCTGGGACACCAGGTGGCATCATGTGAATAATCGCCCGTTCCGTTTCCGTTCGCAATTCATTTCACTCTTTTTATCACGTCCCTGCAAATACCACTGAAGATAACTTCCTACTAACGGTCTCCTGAAAGTATGCAAGAGAAGGAAGTTTGAAATTGCATTCCTTGGCAAAGCAACATTTTCAAAACTCATTAAAGCGGTCGCGTTGATTCCAGTGATATCCTTTTTACTATTTTATTGTTTTCCTTTCTTCTCTTTCTACCGTTGGCTATTCGGTTCAAAAACACTGAAACAAAAAACAAAATAAAAAACATACAATCCTCGAAACAAACCCAGCAGAAGGTATACCAGAGGTATACTACTTCGGTCCCTGTGGCAAATACAATGCACTAGTTATGGAATTACTCGGTCCTTCGCTCGAAGATCTGTTCGATCTGTGCGGCCGGCGATTCTCGCTGAAGACAGTACTCATGATAGCAATACAATTAGTAAGTAGTTTCATTACTCTCTCTCTCTCCCTTTATCTTACACTCTTTTTTCTCTCAACTTTTGCTCTCTTACTTATTAACACTCACCTCAAATGTTCTGTTACCCTCTCTCACCACTAGTTATAATTTTAATTTCATTTTCTTGGTCTCACATCTTTTAAACTTTCTCATCTAATTCGCAACTCAATTGGTAAAACGTCCCACTCTCCTCTCCTCCATACTCGTTCACGAAGCAATAACTCACTGGTAGAAGATTAGCACGTGAAAAAAAAAACATTCGGTCATTTCTACTGTACAGAAACTTATCTCCTACAGTTTTGTTTCGGTGTGGGTAGTTAACAGGATGGTATGCCCTTTGAAATGCGAATCTTTCGATTGGAAACCCAAAGTGCAAGTGAGTTCGTCATCCAAATGCGGTGGTTACTACTTCAATGTGTTGATAACGCTCGCTCGCCCGGTCGTGGTGTTCTTGCGGCAAACTGAACCGACTTCATGAAGGTAAATCTACGGCGCTTTGTGAAGATCAGCGGGTATTCGTGTCGTCGCAAAGCTTTCAAACTGTTGACGGGATGGCTTGCTTTAACTTGTAGATCTATGTTCTGTTTGTTGCCAAGGCTGGTTTATTGTATCGAAATAGGGGTCAAGGCTGTTAGATCAATAAAATCTGGTATGAAAATGATTAAATTCATATACATGAAATTTATTGAAATTTTTGTGAGTTCAGTGTTGGTTATAAACTTATCTTTTCACATAGACGAAATTAAATTAAATGAGAAACTTATTTCTTGGTAGGTAATATGGTGGCAATATGCTTATCTTTTCGAAAATAGCAATTTCATGAAAAACTAGTACTGTGGATTTTTATTTCGAAATTTATTTCGACGTGTATTGTTTTTTTTATCCATTATGTTTATTAGTATTGTATCCATATTCGTTTATTTTTCAGCAAATAATTTGTATTTGAACAGACCTAATCAACACTAGACCTGGTGTATCATTTTTTTTATAAAGTGTATACTCTTTAAATTAAACAAAAATCAGGAATGCTATTAAAATAACAAGATTTGATACTTCTCAAAAATTTCAGAAATGAAAAAATTGATTCCCTAAATTTTTTTTTTTTTTTTTGAAGAAACCCTGAGAAGAGGATAACAGAATTGAGTTTAACTTCTTGTATTTGAGTGATAGTTCCTCTGGAAACTTTCAAATTTATTAGTTGGATTTAATGGCGAATACTTAGAATTTTGTGAATGTCATAACAGATTGTACACATGAAGAACTTAGCAATAGATTTTTTGCACTTCTTATATATTTTTGTCAACAATGTGGTGTCAGTTTGGTGATCCACAGATTCCAATGGTCGAGAAAATCCGAAAAAAGTCTTGAGACCAAGAGTCCCATGCCCGTTTCCGTTAATGGGGGTTTCAAAACCACCAAATGTCGTATTTTGACCTCATGCGATATGCATTTTTCTTCACAAATTAGCATCAAAACTTGAAATTTTGATATGTATTTTGCAGAACTGCCTTGAAGTTCTCTGCAGACCTTCCCTGAAATTTTCTGCAGAATTTTCCTTAAGTTCTATGCAAACTTCCCCAAAGTTCTCTGGAATTTTTTTCTCATGTTCTGTGAAATAATTCACTGAAGTTCTCTGCAGAACTCCCATGTTGTTTTCTTAAGGACTTCCCCGAAGTTTTGTGAGAAACTTTCCTGAAGGACTAACCCAACGTTGTCAAAAGACCGAACCAAAAATATCCATATTGGGGTAATCTGACTTTTATATGCACTAGCAATAAACATTCATTACATAGTTCACCAGTGCCACTCAGTGAAATAATTTTGAACTCTAAGGTCGGCCGTCTGGAAGACCAGGATTACTCGAACAAATTTCATAATCTTGGTATCAAAACATAGATATTACAAAAAGTTTACATGACCACTAGCACCACGTAGCGAACGAGTTCTGATATTATGTGCATACCATTCAAAAAGTTCTGACCCCTCGAATATCTTTTTTGAAGAGATCCAGATTAAAGTAAGTTTTCATGCACATGAGCGCCACGGAGTGAGATTATTTTCAACTGTTGAGTCGAGCGTTATGAGCCTCAAATAATTTTACAACAAACTCTCCTGAAAACAGTAAATTTATTCACGATATAGATCTCAAAACACAGGTAATACACAAAGTTAACATGTACACTAGTTCCACGTAGCGGACGAGGTCTGAACTAATGTAAACAGCATCCTAAAGACCTCAATCAACCAAATCAACTCAAATGTCTAGAGTTCAAGGAAAAACTTTGCTGTAGCTCATTTTAGAAGCTCGTAAAAGAACTTCCCCGTATTTTACAGAAGAAGTTCGTAGGAGAACATTCGCAAAAGTCGCAGAAGATCTTTTTGAGTGTCTTTCTCGTTGTTGTAGTTCATAGAATAACTCCACTGAAATTTGAAGAAGCACTGCCCTGAAGATTGTAGTAGGATTTTCATGATCAACTCGTTTTAGCAGAGGTTCCTTGCTCCGAAAAGGGATATTTTTGTTCAATTTCTAATGAGCGTTTCTCTGTTGTTCAATAAAGAAGTTTATTAAATGGCAAGAAGGCCATTTTCGAAGCTGTTTAGGTTCACAGAATAACTCCCCTGAAATTCATAGATACACGGCCCCGAAGTTCAGGTAGGAAATTTACTGAAGATGTACGACTCCTTGACTCGTAGGAATATATTTTCAAAGATTTTCAAAAGAATTTCTCGAAGTGTATTAGTAAACAATACAGATATTCGTAGAAGAAAATGTTCTACGAAGGAGGATAAGAAGGTAGAAAAAGGATGTTCAACCGATCAGCTAAAAAAAAATGTCCTGAAATTCATTTCCAAAGACCTTTAAAGTCTCTCCCTAATGAACTCGCAGAAATACTTTCTTTAAGAGCTTGTCTAGAGCTCAAAGAAAGACTTTAATACGTCGTTAGCAGAAGTTCCCCGAAGTTCGTAAAAGAACTTTCCCGCTTCCAACAGAGAAAGTTCGCAGAATTCGAAGATTTTCTCCGGAGTTACTTGAATAAAACCTATCCTCAAATTTTAAGAACTTCCCTGAAGTTTGTCGAAGAAATTCTCCGAAGATTGTAGAAGGGTTTTCATGGTCAACTCGCAGACGTTTTTCCGTTGAGTTCGTAGCAGTTCTCTTTAGATGTTCTTGGAAAAGGTTCCTTCTTCCGGAAAAGGATTTTTACGGAAATCAGATAAGATAGTGTTTGTGAGTTTCGGATTATCCATTTCTCAAATGTAGATGGTTCTTTTCATCTCCCGTTACGTCTGTATGGTCCTCCGCTCTTCGGATGTGTCTCGCGTGTGCTAGTCTGCGTATAGTAGATCGGAAGAATGCGTCTTCTTTCGTCCTCTCATAATCGTTATGATGGTATGCTAACACACACACAACCAAAAAATAATGCGCAAGAATCAATCAGGAAAATTCGGCAAAGAGATGGCGCTGACAAGGGCTTCACGATCAGCGCCATCTTTACGTCAAAAAAATCTAAAACACCAATCATTGAGCAATTGTCAACACCATTGAAGTAGTAATTCCATTCGTTTTCCTCTGTTATTAAGTTATTTCCAAGGATCGAAACCTATCGAAAAAATAATGCCAGATACCATTTTCAGTGTAGATAACCAGAGACATCTTTTCTTTGTTTTCTCATATTTTGTTCTTATTTCCCAGTTTTCAGTTTTTAACCTGTTTAACCTGTTAACAAAGAAAGACTTTAATACGTCGTTAGCAGAAGTTCCCCGAAGTTCGTAAAAGAACTTTCCCGCTTCCAACAGAGAAAGTTCGCAGAATTCGAAGATCTTCTCCGGAGTTACTTGAATAAAACCTATCCTCAAATTTTAAGAACTTCCCTGAAGTTTGTCGAAGAAATTCTCCGAAGATTGTAGAAGGGTTTTCATGGTCAACTCGCAGACGTTTTTCCGTTGAGTTCGTAGCAGTTCTCTTTAGATGTTCTTGGAAAAGGTTCCTTCTTCCGGAAAAGGATTTTTACGGAAATCAGATAAGAACTTCTCTAAATTTCATAGAAAAAAGTTTGGAAATTCGAAAAAGACCATTGAGGAAACTTGTTGGTTGAACGAATAGCTCTCCAGAAATTCGTAGATACATTTCCCTGAAGTTCATAGAACAAATTTTCTGAAGATCATAGACCACTTTTCTTGAATTCGTAAGAGATTTTTTTTGTTCTTAGCAAAAGTTTCTTGTTTTGAAAAAAGTATGTTGTTATTCAATTTCTAAGAACAGCTTCTCTGAAGTTCAATCAATAAATTTCTGGAATTGAAAAAGGACCTTTTCCGCAGCTTGAAACTCGTAGAAGCACGTCCGTAAAGTTCACAGATGATTCACCACATTTTTTGAGCAACTCGTAAAAACTCTTTCTTTTATTTCGTAGGAGAACTCTTTCGATGTTCCGAGAAATGATATTCACAGAAATCGCAACTTCTGAAATTGGAAGACCATTTTGGAAGCTTGAAGGTTCACAGAATAACTCCCCTGAAATTCGTAGAAGCACGCCCCTAAAGTTCATATATTAAATTTTCTGGAGACATTTCTTGACCAACATGTTTCTTTAAGTTCGTAGAAGAGCTCTTACGAAGTTCTCAGCAAAAGTTCCTTGTGATATGCAGAAGAATTATCTATAAGACGAAATCGCACAAAACTCTTCTTTCCCGAAATTTATAAAAGTATTGCCCTGAAGTTCGGAGAACGACTTCTTCAAATATCGTTGTTCAAGATCGCAAAGTTCGTAGAACTCGTTCGATATTTGAGCAGAAGTAATCTACAAACAATATGTTGTTGTTGTTGCTTCGTATTTACGTGACTTTCAGCCTGAGGCTGGTTCGTAACCGCAAGGAGACGCCCTAGACCCTAGATAGCAATACTCGAAGAAGAGCTTCCCGGATGTTCGCTGAAGGACTTCCCGAGATTTTTAGAAGACCATTTCCGAAACTCGCAAAATCCTCCTTCTTAGGTGAAGACTATAGAATAACTCCCTTGAAATTAGGGACAACACCACAGGGTTAACACCGATGCCTATTATACCAAATGTACATACGAGTTCAAATCTCATCCTGGAAAAGTCGTGAAAAAACTAAAAAACTAAAAAAAGAAAAACTCTCCTCTATTTTTTTTAGTTCGTTGAAGAAATCTCCCGCTGTCACTGATAACTTTAAAATTTTCCGGAAAAAATCATTCACAAAAATCTGATGTTCGTTGAAAAAGTTCCAGAAATCTGCGGGAAAAAAATCGTTTCCGAAGTTCGTTGGTTAAATTACAGAAAATAACTCCCCTTAGATTTGTAAAGAACTTCGAGGAACAGTTCTCAGAAGAACTTTTATGGAAATAATAGAGAACTTTGTCTTAACCATTTTTCACGAACTCCGTGAAAGAATCTTCAAAGAAGATTGTCTCTGAAGAGCTTGCTGAAATTTACAGAAGAACATTTCGGAAGTTCGTAGAAAGCTTAGTATAGGTTCGTAGAATAACTCCCCTGAAATTTAATGACGCACTACTTGCTCTGAAATGCTATAAACGAACGATGAAGATCCTCGATCTTAGAACTTCTGCAGAACTTTTTAAGAATTACGGGTCTAGAATGATTGAAGATTGACATTTCCAGAGATCGTAGATATTTATTTTCTATCAGTTCTTAGACGAATTCTTCCAGAATTTTAAGCTTAAGTGTCGTGTAATTTGCAGCAGACTTTTCCTAAGTTTTTAGGAAAATTCGAAGAAGATCTTCCCTGAAGTTCGTACAAGGTCTTTCTGAAATTCGCCGAACATTTTCGAAGTTTGTAGAAATTCTTTTTCTTATTTGTAGTTCATAGAACTGCGTGTGTGTACAATCTAACACCCATTGGCCGGCAATGGTATCATGGAAGAAATCTGTTTACAAGAATCCTTCAAGTGACCATTGGAAGCAGCTTTAATCCGGGAGCTAGAAAGTGAAACCCATTTCAGAACGTCTGGAGAGTCACGCCCATTCCGAGGTTACTTTCACATATAATAAGCCCCGCATATAAACATTACCGATATCATTTGGATAAGGGCACTGCAACACACTTCCAGATTTGGAAAAGTAATTTGGAAAAGTAGGTAAAGCAGAAGTCGTATGCCAAAAATAAACCCAAAAGGAGCGGGAGATAGTTTCTCTCCCATGTAGGGGATTGAGGGTACAAATAGACAGTTCGTTAGAACTATTAAAAAAAAGCTATCGGTAGTATATGAGCACGATCTAGTGCACAGACTTTGACCAGTCAAGGTGGTGCATTCGATCATGCCTTGACCTACCCCGCATGGGGATGCTTGGTAAAAGTTTGTGTTTCCTGTTTCGAAATACTACCTCACAATGCCCCAAATACTTCTATTCAATTGTCACAGCCTGCCGTGAGCTAACGGAACTATCAATACTTTCTCTTAACAACTTTGTTTTTGCAAAAAAATGCTGTCTACTCGTAGAGCCTCGTGGTGATGAGAAATTATTTCCTTCTCAAAACAACATCATCAAAGTAAAATTTCCAAACCAGGCACGTATTAAGTATTATTTGAAAATAAGATTATTGTTATATATTTATAATCAGATAGATCTCACCGATAGTCAAGAACACTATCTTGTTCATTCATAAAAATGAAAATTTTCGACGTTGATTCGTAATTAATTTCATGAACTTGCAACAAAATAAGCCCAAAAATTAACATTGCTAAACTGCCTGTTAAATATGCAACCTGCATAACCAAACTTTGTACACCACGTGCTGAATGTATCGTAAATAATGTGCCAGCCTTAATGTTTAATTATGAATTATCGTTTGATCGTCTTCGCGAAAACGACGTAGCACAAATAAGAATTTTAGTTCATAGAACTCAACCAAAATTCGTAGAGACATCTCCCTCCAGTGTCTAGAAGACTTCCGAAAAGCATATAAGAACTGGTAGAACACGCCCAACTCTGAACTTCATCGAAAAACTGCTCTGTAGTTCGTGAAATAACTTCCCAGAATATCTTCGCCGTGATGATCCGGCATAAAGTTCTAGAGATATACATCGGAAAATTGGAGTCTAAATGCCGACGATCGGTCATGGGAGTCGTATCGCCCATGACGTTTTATTAAGAAACAAAGACATGATAAGAATTATATCGTAAAGACTGTTTCCAGATTAAACCGGACATCTTCAAATCACTGTAACTTTTGAAATGTAGTATTGCACGTAGGAGTGAAAGATTACGCTGAGGCAGGTCTATGATGAAAAAGATTATAATTGGTGCTTATGTTCCATGTTTAGTGTTCAAGATGGCGACGAATAAACAGAACGCCCGCAAGTGGATTTTGTACGGGAGAAGTCAAAACCTAACGTGTCAATGCGAGCACTTGCAAAAATAAGCCAACTTGTCTCCCTTAAATAACTTTTTCTGATGCATAGGAGAGGTTCCTTACTTAAGTTTGAAGTCTGTGATAGGAGAATACTGTGCATTTAGTAAATTTACTCTGATATATCGATACTATAAGACACCCTCTTTTTGTTTTATTTTGAATAGTTTAACGCGTAGAAATATTTCCGATCGATTTGTGCAAACATTTAGATAATGTTTGGTGAAACGACTGAGCTATTAACGCCCATACCTGACCGCATTTCGTGACGGTCGCAATAGATATTTTTTTAAAATGTACTCCCGTATAGAAAACAAATATGTTGTCCTACGTCTACAAAATTTCAGATGAGGGATGTTGCTATTTCTGTATTCACCATGGAATGAAACTAAATTAAATAAAAAGACGAAGACGATTTGAACGATTTTCTGAGGACTCGGATAAGGAAAAACATACCTGTTTATAAGGATATTTATATGGGAGCAAAAGAAGGTCATTTTTAAGTAAAACATTGAACTACTTATACTAATAGCACATGATTCAAAATTCAAGCAAATGGTGTATAAATTAAGTCATTGTGTTCAGTTGGACGAGAGTTATTAGCGTTCAAAAACCTTTACTTTGGCGTAACGCTCTCATATTTAAATTTTTTGAAACGACTCCTGGTATAGAAAAGAGAAACGAAGTCCTACGTTAAAAATGGATGTGATGTGATAAAAACAATAGAAGTGCTGATCCTTTCATGGACCGGAAGGTTAAGAGGATATTGAAGGGAACCCGAATTTCTCTATACAAAATGTCACCTGGTTTTATCCACAAATCAAATCAAAACAGCGTTTGGGGTTGGAGTCGTATACACGGTGTTCAATAAGTTCGGATACACTTTCAAAATTTGTTAAAAAAATGAAAACATGTTTTTTTATTTTTTGGATTTATGTTATTGAAAGCTATGTTTACAAGGAACGTTTACAACATTTCTCTTGGAATGACCCCCCCTTTGTACTCCTTAACGAGCTTCAAACGTTTCTCGAACGCGTCGCAGGCGGCACGCACGGACTGCATGGGCATTTCGTCCCAGATTTTGAGAATTACCGTCTTGAAATGATCCAAAGTGCTGACCTTGTATTCGTTCAGCTTCGCCATCATATAAGACCAAACAAAAAAGTCGAGAGGATTCAAGTCCGGGGAGCTGGGAGGCCACAAAGTTTTGTCCAGAAAGTCGGTTAAATTGTCCCGACACCAGGCTTGAACCACATTTGCCGTATGGGCTGGTGCACCGTCCTGCTGGAACACGTAGTGCTCATCGCCGTAGAGGCTTCGGAGACTGGGGGCAACAACCTTTTCCAAAACCTCAGTTTTGTAGTACGCCGCGTTGATTTTGACGTTTTTTTCAATAAACACCAAGGGTAGCTTACCACGTTTGCATACTGCCCCCCAAACCATCACCGACGCGGCACTTTGGAACCGAGGGATGTTTATATTGGATTCAGGAATGCTGTCCCTCGATGGCGCCCACACCCGGTCATTTTGCACATCAGTGCGGCTGCTGCAGCACGAACAGTTTCTCGTCCGAAAAAACAAACTCCTGACCAGCGTGCCGAGAGAGATCCTCTTAGCTCGATCCAACCGCTTTTTGCTGGTAGCCTCCGAAACGCCATGGACCTTACGTTTTTGTAAGGCCTGAAACCAAGGTCCTTGGTGAGTATGGTGTGAGCGGTTCCAATGGAAACGTTGAGATCTGCAGCCGTTTTCCGGATTGAGCGGTTCTTTTTGCGCCGAATTCGCTCCCTCACGATCTTGATGACCCGTGGCGTCCTCGCTGAACGCGGCCGACCGGATCTCGCACGGTCATTGGTCGAGGACGTCTCCCGGTATCGCCTGATGGTCGTGTAGACAAAGTTCCGCTTGACCCCATGCGATTTCAGCAGCCGGAATATATCGCCGGGTCGCTCACCGTTCAAAAAACGCTTAATTACGAAGTCCCGATACTCTTTCATCGCGCGTAACAAACGAACAACAACTAACAGAATGTCAACACCGCGCACATTCGGTAGCGTATGAATGAAGCTAAAGCTGACACCAATACCAATGCAGAATATGTACATGGCGCATACCTACGCAATGATGAAAACTTGTATTCGAACTTATTGAACACCGTGTAAAGTAAAAACCGTACCAACTCGGAATGGCAACTTACCTTACAATTCAGACCAAGGCCGGTGTGGCCTCTGCTGTACAAAGAAGTTGTCTCAATTTTAATCGGTCCATGGCTGTACCTCGCCAGCCTCGCTGTCTGCGGAGAGTCCGCAGGTCGCCTTCTACTTGAACGATCCACCTTGCTCGATGCGCGCCTCTTCTTCTTGTACCCGTCGGTTCGCTTTTCGAGAACCATTTTAACAGGGCTGTCGTACGACATTCTTACGACATGCCCAGCCCTTCGTGGTCGACCAAATTTAGCTGTGTATACAAAGGGAGGTTCTTCCAGCAACTAATTCAATTCGTGGTTCATTCGCCTCCCCCACGTTCCGCCTTTTATCTGCACTCCACCGTATATCGTACGCAGCACCTTCCGTTGAAAGACACCAAGGGCGCGTTGGCCCTCAACTAGCAATGTCCATGTTTCGTGGCCGTAGAGAACTACCGGTCTAATTAATGTCTTGTAGATGGCCAGCCTTGTAGTTCGGCGAATTGTGTTCGATATTAGCGTCCTTCGGAATCTAAAGGAGGCACAATTACCAGCCATAATGCGCCTTTTTATTTCTCTGCTGGTGTCATTATCGGCGGTCACCAATGAGCCCAGATACACGAGTTCGTCTACTACCTCGATTTCATCACCGTCGATCTGAACTCGTGATAGGAGACTAACATTGTCTTCTCGAGAGTCTCTTCCCTCGGAATGACAAACAGAACTTAATAGTAAAATAACGGTGATGACGTTTGTACTGCAAATATTTAACGAATTATTCATGCATTGTTATGAACGATGAAACTGAGGTCCGGGTGGGTTTCAAGTAGCTGAGCATTTCAGGACGAAGAAGGCAATTTCCCAAACAAAAAGCTTTATTTGGCAATCAACTTGCACGTGTGGCAGATACCCTAGCAAAGTAAAATAAGAAACTGATATCAGATATGTAAGAAATTTCGTTATCATCTTTTATCAACTTTTAAATATGATTTTTGACCGTAATTGAATACTACCAGTAATTTGTTTTCTATACTGGGGTATAGTTTAAAAAAAATCCAATTGCGTCTCGAAAAGTGGTCAGTTTTTGAGCGTTAATATCTAAGTCATTTCTCAAACAAAAATTTTAGCACCAATCGATCGAAAATATGTCTACGCATCAATTTCAATAGAGAGCAATGTGGATTTCGGGCCACATACAATTAAAAATTCATAAATATCAAGCCTTGCCTTAAAAAGTATATTAACATCTTCAGGCCTAAGGCATCGTATATGGCCGTAATGGCTGTACAAAATCACAGACTGAATAAAAGTCTTCGGCAAATTGGTTCTACATCAATTCTTACATCTGGGAAATGTAAAAAAAAACAATGAGCTTAAGGCCTAGTTGACAACCTAGAACATCCTGAATATAAAGAAGTTAAAGAAGAAGAAATAAATGCCTTATTAATAGTATAAAGCGTTGTTTTAAAATATGGTAAATATGCATGTGTAGTGTGAAATTGTTGATGATAAACGTTAAATAAATTTGGATCTCTTTGGAATGTTCTAGGTTATCCAAAATGCACTTAAGTTCAGAACTTCAGATCTACAGTTGTAACAGTAGCTTTTAGGGCTACATAAGAATATGATATGCATTCAAACATAATGAATGAACCTTTTGGATGGTCAACAGTCATTATTTTATAATTTTTTGATGTTCTAGGTCATCAAAACTGCCCTCGAGTTCAGAACTCTAAGGTCTACAGTAGTAACTATAGCTTTTTGGGCTGTACGAAGTAACGCTACGAATTCATCCATATTCAGTGAATATTTTGAAACGTTAAAAAGCCATTTTCAGACAAACTGAAATAATCTAGGACAAATCCAAACTGTCCTTGAGTTAAAATACTTAAGATCTACAGTTGTAACGGTAGCTTTTTGGGCTTTATAAAGTGACTGTATGTATTCAAACATATTAACTGAATCTTTTGAAAGGTCAACAGTCAATATTGTATAACTTTCTGATCCACTAGGCCATACCAATTGTCCTGGTGTTCAGAATTTTGGACTACCTGGCACATCTCCAAAAAAATATCCTTCTTTTATTGAGCACCAATTTTAATCAGAAGTTACCAAATTGCTAACGCTTGGAAAATTGTAGGCCTAGTTAACTCAAAGAATATTGCATAGTACAATCTGAATGGATTTAATTTAGTTGCGTAGTCCTACGTCATCATCTTGAACAACCCAATGGTAGTCCTTAATTTCCAAAGCAGCAATCGCCCAATCTAGTTTCCATAAATCGCCGAGCCACATTCCAACGGCCGATCTATAAATCATCCAACGACACACCGTTTGCACGGAACCAGAAACCTTCGCATCCAAGGATCGATTTTCGCATAGTAATAATATGGATCAAGTGCAACAGCAGCTGGCAGTTGTTGGGACTGAACCAACCGCCCAACCAACCGCCAAGGCAACTCGGGCTTTCGCCAGTCACCTTGAATCAGAAATAAGAAGACACATGTATGCAGAAAGAACCGAACCGAACCAGCCAATCGTTCATATACGTGTCGTCTTTTCAAGCGCGCACCGCCCGTCGGTAGTGATGCGGGTTCATGAATAAATTTCTTCAAATTTACATTAATTGCTACGATGATACCGCGCAACAACCACCGCCACCGTCTTTTCGGCCTGAAGGCCATTAGAGTCAGTCCGCGCGCTTTGTGCCGATGGCTAACTTGCGCTAAAAATAGAAAACTGTCATACTGTTTCCACTAATCATATGTTAAGATGGTTTGGTCGGATTTTCAATTTGATCTCAACTAGTGAGTACTGCGAGCCGGAAAGTATCAGTTTCTTGTACAGCTGGCGGAAAAAATGTCGAGCACGTGCCGGTCGATCTGGGTGTATTGTTTCGTTGATATTCGGTCAAGAGGTTGCATTAAATCCACCTGAAATTACATATCTACATCGTCTGGGTTTGATTCTGGCTTCGAAGAAGGATGTTGTTCAGGGGTTGTTCTGAATAATTTTCGTGCACACACCGGTCAAAGGCCTCTCCATAAACATTAATTAATATTCCACCCTCTTTCGCCTGTCGTGATAACAAAGACTGACTGAAGTTCCCAGAAACGGCCAAATCGTACCCGGCAATGGCAATGGATATCGTTTTCCCCTGGGGAACACCACCTGCGACCAGAGGACGAAATGAGATGATTTGCATTTTAAAATCATATTGCCTGGGAAAAAAACTGTCCACCAGCGGTGCAAAGGCTTAATTGAGCCACTGCGACAGTGCTGCGTCTTGAATTTTATAATTTAATTAACTTTTCTGCATTCGAGCCGAGATGACACGCGGATTTGGACTTCAAATATGGGTTTTTACTTTAATAGTAAATATTCGTTTCTGCAAATAAAGCGTTTGTTTTTTTTACCATGGTATTTGAAACATGCAGCTGAAACACCAAATGCTTTCAAAGCTTCCAAAACTTTTAAAATATACGTTTGCTCCTATGTTTCCGGTTAAAATCATTAATCAACAAGCGCTGCAGTCTATCTTTGTCGAATGAAGGTCTAGAGAGTTGTCTTTGGCAAAGTTTCTCAGTATGTCATTTGTTGTCTTGTGAGATTATCAAATTAGTTCCAGTTCTTTCGCAGAGATGGTGGATTGGCAAAGATAGGCTACAGCGCCATCTCTGCGGTACGATCTGGAACTACTGTGATATTTCAAATGTCTTCATTTTACATTCTCAATCAACTTTGCTGAAGACGACAACTTTCTAAAGCTTCATTTTAAAAAGATAGACTGCAGCGCCATCTCTGCGGAAAAATCTAGCTCTATCCTGACAATGTCAAATGACTTCATTTTATATTCCATATAACTTTTTCGAAGACGGCAACTCTCTAGAGCTTCATTTGTAGAAGAAAGACTGCAGTGCCATCTCTGCAGCCCGATTTGGAACTAATATGATAATACCAAAGAGACGATGTTGCTGAAGACGCCAATTCTCTACAATGAGTCTGGAATTTTTAACCCCTTAGGCCTAAGGAGTCATATATGGCTGTATAAAATCACAGACTGAATAAAAGTTTCCACTGTCTTGGGCAAATTTGTTCTACATCAATTCTTCTATCTGGGTAAAAACTAAAAAAAATTTGTACCAGCCCTAGTTGCCGACCTAGAAAATCCGGAATACGAAGAATTTCAGGAAAAAAATAAAAGCCCCATCAAAAGTATTAGGCGTTGTCTTAAAATATGGTTATTATGCGTATGTATTATAAATTCTCGTGTTACCTTAAACATTTTTGTATCGGCCTGGTATGTTCTAGGTTATCCAAAATGTACTCGAGTTCAGAAGTTCAGATCTACAGTTGTAACAGTAGCTTTCAGGGCTATTTAATGTTACGATATGCATTCAATCATATTGAATTAACTTTTTGGAAGGTCAACAGTTATTATTTGATAATTTTGTGAGTTCTAGGTCATCAAAACTGTCCTAAAATTTATAACTTGAAATCTACGTCAATAGAATCTAGTGATAGTAGCTTTCTAGGCTATAGAAAGTTACAATAAATAGTCAAACATATTCTATTAATATTCTTAAAGGTCATCAAACATTGTTAAGTAATCAGAATGTCAGAAATTCAGTTCAGAGTTCAGAACTTAATATTCAGTGAATATTTTCAAACGTAAAAAACACATTATGAGATAAACTGGGATGGTCTAAGTCATCCAAACTGTCCTTGAGTTCAGAACATAAGATCTACAGTTGTAATAGTAGATTTTTCAGAATATGATACGGGACAATATGTATATAACATTGATTAGCGTGGAAGGTCAACAGACATAATGCGGCAAACTTGGGATATTCTAGGTCATCCAAACTGTCCTTCAGTTCAAAACATTGGATCTACTATTGTTGTCGTGTGTTGTATGGTTTTTTGGTCTTTATAAGGTAACGATATGTATTCAAACATATTCAAAACATCTTCTGAATGGTAAAAAGTCATTATTTTATGACTTTGTGAACCTCAAAGTAATCCAATCTGTCCTGGAGTTTAGAACTTTAAATCTATGGTAGTAACAGTGATTGATCGTATCAAGTTATTGATCCTGGCCGTGATTCGTGGGAAAGAGGTGGTCAAACCTCCGTCAAGGATCGATTGTATTCTATACAGACAGTTCAAAAATGGACAATCAAGTGGGAGCAGGTGTAACTAGAGTGAAGGCAAGCTGGAAGAATACTTTCATAGCTAGGCATCACTTTTTTTTAAATATGTTATGTAAAATGATCTATTAATTAATAATAAAAAAACTAGAAGTCGTTCAACACCCTCGTAGTTTAAATTAGAAAAAAAGCAAATTGTTACTCTTTTTTTCGTACAAAATCAAATATTTCTCAGTGTTTCGTTTTGTTATCTTCTAAGTACAACAAATATCTTACATTTGAGTTGTCAACCGTAAATATCGGTTGAGCGGTTCAGATGATAAATAATTGTTTTTTTTTTTTGTTTAATCAGTTCGTTTATTTGTTAGGCTTAGGCGTGTGTAACACTTTACGGAGCCGATGATTGTTCAATAATAATAACAATAAATACAAAAAATAACAATCAAAAGTGTAGAAAGCTCATAATGGGGGAATCCATTAATTCATATTGGTGGGGATCAGTATTTGCACCACTCACCGTCGTTCTCCCCGAGATCTATAAGTTATAGTATGACGAGAAGAGCAAATGTATGAAATAGGCGGTGCATGCTAAAAATAAACCCAACAGCGGAGATAATTTCTCACCCGTGTTAGGCAGTATTGGGAGACGGACAAATCGCTAGAACTAGAAACAAGCAATAAGTAGTATAAGAGCCCGATCGGTTGCGTAACCTTTTGTCAGTCAAAGGATTTCCCCTTGCCTATCCTGCATGGGGTAGTATGACAAAGGGTTATGTGCCTGATCGGATACTACCGTTCAAATGCCCTCCGCTCGTTTTCAATCTTGTATTCTTTCAATTTTCAAAGCCTGCCGTTACTCTATACGGAACTATCAATACATTTTCTCTTCATGTCTATTTGTTCTAGCAATAAAATTACTGTCCGCTCCTAGTGGTTCGCATGGAGATGAGTAATGATCTGCGTCTGCTAACTTTATCAACAATAAATTATTTAAAAAAAAGTCATTTTTGACAAGAAACAGATTTTTCGCACCACTCTTACACGGAAATGGTGACCCTTATGGCAGGATAAAAAATACGAATCTTATATATTTTTGATTAACTCGGATTAATCAAGCAGGTCAAGGTGATGAAATTTTCGTGTTTAATTAGAACAACAGAGCATTTAGCAACCCTCGCAGAAAGTTGCAGTATTGTGAATCACTTGTAATTCGCATAATTCGCTACCGGCGTTTCTAACCGAATTCTGCACTTGATTGCAGTGTCATAGAGCCCTACTGAACTGACATTGAGGAGGCGGGGTTCAGCTTTAGTCAGACTACCTAATATGCTAATGGTGTTGGATTTAAAAATAAACCTAACTGTTGTTGCCGCCATGCCATGGTTGTAAAGCTATTGAATCCGGAGGAGGTACGGGAATCAATCAGAAGGAAAAAGGGTAAACTATTGCCATACACAGCACCCTGCCGCTTTTCAGAATATTGATTTTCCCAAGGACTCGGGCCTACATTCGGCATTGCTGCAGGCTGGTGAAGGTGGCATTTTGATTTGTGAGTGTTACATGTTTAGGTATGCCACATGGTTCGAAATAGATGGCTCTTTTCGTTGGCTCAGTGAAGAGGTGTATTTTCAACGTTCTTACTTGGCGTGACTGAGCACAATTGTAGTGGAGTTGTTATTTTTAGCAGTCCAGGAACTGGTTCCAAATCAATTCAAGCAAAAACCTTCTACATTTTCTATTAAGTTTCTTTCTTATGGTCCATAAAAAGTTTTACTGAACATAGCTCGTTTAACGTAAGATTTATGTGAGAAATTCACGGTTTCTGAATTCGCGAGTATTTTTTCATACAAACGTATTTGATTTTGTAAACAAAGAGAGGAGGGGATGTAAGATTCAAACGTAAATTTCTCAAAACTCTCAGAAACTTCACTACTTTCCGTGAAGTTGCTGAGAGTTTTGCGAGAGCATCACCCTAGTATGCATGTAAGTGCTAAGGGTTTCATGAATTTAACGTTTGATCCTTACTTCCCCGCTTTTTTTTTACAAAATTAGATACGTCCTTTTGAAAAAGTTCTTGAGAATTATCTGCGGCTATTAAGCCTGGGACAAACAATTTTTGCAAAAATACTGTGGCTCAAGGGCTGTTTAGAATACAATTCGTCGAGTAGAAACCATTTTATGTATCGCAGGATTTATATGAGATACCTCGTTTGACCATATTTAACCATCTAATCTAATCTAACACCAAATGACCAACTGAAAATGATGGAGCATCCTGAAAAATCCATTTTTGTCTTGTCAATTTTGTGTATATGTTCCGCATCAAAGATGTTTTTTTTTTTTTTTTTTTTTTTTTTGAGGGTATCTAGCTGGAGCTGCGTGACAGCTTGGTTGTCAAGACTAGACCCTTTCCCAACGTCACCCTTACTATGACCAATACCTTAGAAGCAATAGCCTATGTTGACCACTTGAGCACTAATTGAAGTATTGGTATTGGACAGTAGTATTTTTCAAAATTTCAGTTTCAATTTTTCCCGCGATGATGTTTTGTTATGCAGTCGTAAGATGGAATCTCCAATTAATACCTAAAACAAAGCCCCAGTGCTGAAGTCATCTCTGTACCGTATGCAGTCGTAAATAGATTTCTAAAAACATGTGAATTGCCCAACAATAATTCTTAGGGACGACATTCAGGCCTTTGATGTAGTCTATGTTGACAACTAGCAGTACTGAAGTCAACCCCAAGAAGTACTGCAACAAGAGTATACACAAAATTTATTATTCATACAGCGAATGATATTTCTAGAGCAATTACGATGGTGCGCCTATGTTGGCCACTTACAGCACTGAGGTATCCTCCAATAATACCTCCAAACGATCGAATTAGTATGTAATTAGCTTCAATTTTAAAGTGTGTTATAAGGGTCAGTCAGTCAGGATGTTTTATGCCAATTTACCTTATTTTTCCGATGATCCAGACTCAGGAGTACCGTTCTAACATACAAACCATCTTCCTTTCCATTACATACGGCTCACGGTTTCCATGATACTCTCTGATTTGATGAATTTTACCTGGGCAGCATTCAGCTCTTGAAACCCGGAATGAACATTTGTTGCCTCACGTTCTATTCCACCAGGTACTTATTGTGCCGCTCACGGCCATGATGGTTGTAAAATCGCATGCAGAAAGTGAGTAACATAGAAATTAAAAGAGAATAATTTAGTATTAGTAGCATGCAGGGTTTATGTGGGATTATTGGTGATATTTTCATAAAGGCTTCTCATTTTTCTGACTAAAACGTTTGAGTCATTCCAAACTAACCATCAAGGAGAGAAAAAAAAGGAAAAATACTGGCTTGAACCCTACATTACAGCCTACTCTACAGCCTGGGATCTAGTTGCTATCCCGAATATAGAATATTTCGAATAATAACCTATCACTTTGCCCGCCCTAGTCCGTTCCTGTCTTCTGCGTAATTCAGCTAAATTCCATAGTTCCGTTGTGGAATCGTCCACGTCCACTTGTCTGCTCATTGCCTTCTTTCCACTTGTCTAATACTAATCTCCAAGTTGTTTAATCTCCTCAAAGTCTGACAGCAAGAGTGCAACCTAACAATCTTGGTCTGCTATTAGATTCACTTTTCGGTGGCAAGGTAAAGCTTCTTCACGCCTAGTCCCTATCTATTATTGAAAAATTATCGAGAAAGAAGCCGTTAAAAGATTGTTTTTATACCATTGTTATAATGTGTGGTATTTTTTATTATAACTCTTTGAAATGAGAAATAACAAAATAAGAATGGTGCCACGTTCGTAGTTTTAATCAAACTTCTACTCAGTGAATCTAACAGTCGGTTCCCTACATATGTCAATAATCTTTAACACAGTGTTTATCAATATATACCTGTCTAGCTAGATTTATAATTAAGCGTGGCTTCGGCTCATCATGTCAGGGAACGCTAAGAAGGTGCCGCAGCCCAGAAGAAATCCCACATCATTATTAATGAGGAAAGAGCCCCACCAGACCGCACCAGCATTCAAGGCCCCCAGACAGGATGTCCGTTGGTTCACATCTGTAAAATCAGTGCATCAATGCCAGATATGTGACGCGGCATTAAATCAAAATATTCAAGATGTGATACTACCACGTCAGGATATGTCTTTGGTTACCATCTCAATGCTGATGGCATAGGCCCTCCCATCGCGGCCAGATCACATATCCGAGGGCATCAAAGATGTTCTACATAAATCAAAACAACCAGGCCTTCAAGGGACCTAAACAAGAAAACGATTGAGTTTACATTTCAATGTGACCTCGAGCACAAAATGTCCGGTAGTTGCGATTGATTTCCTTCTAAAGTTACGAAGAACATCATACTAAAAAAAAGGAACGAGCTCACCAACAAGTTAACTATAGGCTGGTACGTCAGGTTATTATTTGAGGCTGTTATTTGATATGTTCCGTTGATACGGTTATGAGAAATATTATTTTGGTCGTATGGAACCATAATCCGGAACATCCGGAATGGATTCTACGGTACCAGTATGACTCTGTGATGGCCATTCAGGGTGCCATTGATAATATTTTGTCGAACAGAGGGTTTTTAATATGTTGTATGATATTGGCATCTCTTTGACCGTTTTGAACCATGATCTGGAACATCAAGAACCGGTTAAACCGTGGCCATATAGCTCTATTGTGACTATGTTGAGTATCATTGGTCATATTCTTGGTTACGTCATGGACATGGTTATGTCACATATCGATCGTATGGAACCATAATCCGGAACATCCGGAACCAGTTATTCGCTGGCCATATGGCTCTATAGTAGCCGTTTTGAGTGTCATTGGTAATATTGCTTTGTGAAGATATGGTTTGATATTTATTTTGATCTTATGGAACAATTATCCAAAACATATGGAAACCGTTTCTACGTTGGTCATGACTATGGTGGATTATTTAGTGCCATTGCTCATATTTCGTTGAGTGGTGTGATTGTATGTGTTGCATGATATGATCATGCCAGATACCTATGTTGACCATATAGAGCAATAATCCGGAACATCCGGAATAGATTCAAGGGTGAAAATGTGGTTTCAAGATTGTTGTTATTGTACTCATTGTAGGGTCTAGGTCTAATTAAAAAAAACTAAGTTTTCAAGGGTTTTTTCCTTTCTTTAAATCAAGGTTGCGGTTGGATTTTTGACTTATCCATATTCATTTGCCGATAGCTCTTCTCAGAAGCTCAATTTCAAAATATAATGTATGATGAACTTATGGTGCTTGAGTATACCTACAACTTGGTCTAACAATACATAGCTCTATCTCTTATATCTGAGGAATAAGAGCGTATATTCGCAGTGATCTTCGCGATGATATTCGCGGTGAAGATCACGCGATTATCATCGTGAAGATCACTGTGAATATACGCTCTCATGTCGAAGATATAGGAGTTAGAGCAATGTACTGTTAGACAAAGTTGTAGGTCTACTCATGCACTACAAGTTCATCATACATCATATTATCAAATCGACCCTCTGAAAGGAGATATTGGCAAATGAATATGCCTGAGTCAAAAATGATAAGCCGCAACCCTGCTTTAAATTTTCAAATTTGGCTCTGATTTCGCGTATTCTCGTTGTTTTTATTTATGTTCCAAGTAAAAGCATTGAGCACGTGCTGTCGATCACTTATTTGTTTGAAGTTTGAAGAAGTTTAATTTCATCGCATAGTAAAATATGGTGAGACCATTCCTATTATGAAATGCATGTTTATATTTATTTAGATCCTCATCCGTTTTCGTTGCCTTTTTTATCCTTGCTAGACTATAATGGAAACGTTAACAGCAGTCAGCATCGTCATTAAAGAAGACTCAATTTTAAGAATTAATGTACTGTTAATGAAAATGTTATCACTGTTTCATTAGCGGTAACTTGATTTTGAGCGAAAAAACTGGTTTTATTTTTTATGATGATGATGGTGACGCTCCTTTGAAAAAGGATGACGGCTGTTTGCACCTGGAATCGATGATTAGAAATACGTGCACGAATATCAGCTTGACCTGTTTGTCATTTTGAAGATGACGTTTCCAGATTTCTTATGTTGCGGACAGTTTTTATCGACTGCATTAACACCATCGAAAATCAAAAGCAGCTAAACATTGCTTCACTGTAGTTGGTGAGTACATTCCAATGCTCCAAGGCGTTGAGAAATAACAACAGGTTCAATGGAGATTTGAACAAATGGACGAGACACCATCTAGCTACAAAATGACGGCGCCGGTGGTGTAGTGGTAAGCGTGGTTGCCTCTCACCCTAGTCCTAGCTTCCAATTCCCGTCGGCGCCATTGGGATTTTCTGAACCGAAAAATATCTGATCACGTCTTCCTTCGAAAAAGAAGTGAAGCCGTTGGTCCCGGCCCATGTGTTGAAGGGTTCGATAAATAGGATCCAGATCGTCTCTCTGGCCTGACGAACCAGCCTCAAGCTGGTGATTCCTAAGTGTTCTAGGATCTTCAGTATGCCCTTATGTTAGGCTCAGATATCTTATTTACTTAATGTGATTTGAAACGCACGTTCTCGTTGTATGCAACACATCATCAGGGCCGTATTAGGTTATATAAGATTGGACGTCTTAAAATATTTGTAATAAGATATTCAATGCTCTCCAAAATGCTGTTTTTAGAGCTAGAACATTCGAAGTACCATAACGCTTCAACAATGTCTTCAAAATGAATTCAAGTTTTTTGAATTATCGTGTCATGAAACGATGTTAGTAAGATATTTGTGGCTCTTCAAATTATTCAAATTATGCAGGCTCAAGTATGTTTGAAGTGATGTCCGGAATGTGTTGACGAGGAAGCTCAAGGGAGCATGCACATGATTGAATTGACACTGTACAATGTAAACAAATCTCAAGTTGTAAGGGAAAATCTTCGTTCCTAGTTGCAGGGTCTGAAAATTCTGGGTGTGATTTTAATTCGGTTACTTTCTAAAATGGGACAATATGACTTGGTTCGGGTGGGTCAAAATCGGCTCTTCATCGTTATTTAACCTACCTTGTCTGCCCAACAAATATTCACCTCATATTTTGTGAGAGGCCCTAGCTGCATTCTTACTATTGATATAAATCGGCTCTTAAGAATTATGATAAATTCCCTTGCATCTCCAGTAGAAAACAAACTACACTAAGGGTTTTTTTTTGCACGGGGGATACGTTCCACTTTTAGTACGGAACCGTGTAAAAAAAGACTAAATAGAGTTGATAAATTCACATGCTTGAACATTTTAAATTTGCCTCGATTTTGTTTCTATGCGTTACAATTCCATGAAATGATCAAAATACAGTTTTTAAAATTTTGAGTATTTTCACAAAAAATTTGATTTTTTTGAAAAACTGCCAAATGATTACTTGTGGCCTAAAACGTTAAATGTGATTTAAATTAGGTCGATAATGTTCCGCTCTGGAGTTATCACCGAAAACAACCCGTGTAAAAAACCGTGCAAGAAAAAACCTTAGTGTACCATCACACTATGTAAGTAACCCTAACAGCTAATGTCTGTTGGTTTAAATTGGTCTAAACTGTCCCCCAAATGTTTTTAAATTACCTTGACAATGATTGCCCTCCATCACATTTTGTGAGTGGTCTCAGCAGCTCCGTGATTGTTGATATAAGTCGGTCCAAATTGACTCTCAGTGTCATTACAAAAATACCCTATCATCCCAATAAAAAATATTATCTCACACTTTTTGAGTGGCCCTAACAGCATCCTTACTATTCGTTTAAATCGGTCTGGAACGGTTTAAAAAAAAAGTTCCCAATCAAAAACCTTATGAAAAAATCATAACTTCTGAACCGCAGGACCGATTTTTACGGTTGACACTTCAAATGAAACATTTCAATTAAAACAAAACAATAGCACTTTAAATATTTCAATATTTCATTGTGCGTGAAAAAAATAACGTAACAAATGCTATTTCATTATTTGAATTGCGAGTGTCTTCAATGACTTCTAGTTTTTAGTTATGTTTTTAGTTGATAGATCATTTAATCACACCAAACTTATTTAGAATATTTGTTATTAATCCTATAGGGTTTGAGTGGAACACCTGTCACTAGAAATTAGAAGAAGAAAAATACGCGTATCTGTCAAGATAAGCAAAGGTAGTTGGAATTAAATGGAAAATACTATCTTTTCTTCTAATTTCTAAATTTGTTATGTCAAACGCGTCGTTTCGGGGGAAAACATTTCAGTAAAAAAACATGGTCATAGCTGCTGTGACACGATGTAGATGCATTTTCTTTCCAGCGAGTCAGAAGTTATGAATATTTGAAAACAGGTATTTTGAAAGAATAAAACTGATCGATTTTTAGGACACGGATATGGTCACTCTAATGGAGTATTGAAAAAATACAAGGCAGAACTAAACCAATTTTGACGAAATTCTGAGACTCACTAGATCCTGATTCTATTTAATTCCAGTTTTGTAAAGTTCCAAAACAGCTTAGAGAAGAATCCAGGAAGAAAGAGAAAGAAGAAAAACTGTTTTAAAGTAACAAAAGACTTGACCAATAACGAGCCGGCTACGTCCTTGTAGATCAATTAGTAGAAGGGAAAGAATGTTGGTTCTATATTCGATACTACTACACCTCCACGAGTATGTCAAGAAAAGAAATTGTTAGTTGTAGTTATTTTTATAGATTTCATTTTGGTAGATTTTCATTGAGAAACAAGTTAATGTAGAGAGCCGATTTTAACCGATGAATACCAAGAGTAAGGAAGCTGTTGAGGTCGTTCATGTGTGATAGAAAAAAAGGTTATTTTATAAGCGCTTGAAAGCCGCTTTAAACTGTTTTAAACCAACAGTATGGATGCTGTTTGGGCCACTCATCAAGTGTGATAAAGTTCTGTCCAGTTAGAATCCGGAATCACTTATTGTGTTGCAGCGGCACGGAAAGTGACGCCCAGTACCCAGTACGCAGTACCATTCGAAGAATTCGTTTGCGAGCAGAATATCTTTCTTATCGAGCCAGCAAGCAACCAACAGAACGTTGAAGCAAAGTTTCGTCACCAAAACTCGAGCTCGAAAATTGTACTAGCAGGTTTTAACGAAGTACCAAGGATGCCTGCTCATCGACGATGAAACCTACGTCAAAATGGATTTCGGACAGCTTCCTGGTCAAAAATTCTACATTGCGACGGCACGAGGAGATGTTCTTGCGAAGTTTAAGTTTGATCAGAGCGAAGTTTAAGTTTGGTCAGATGACCAAAATGTGGAACAAATGTGCCAAGGATCTGTGACGATTTAGTGATCGTCAGTCGGTGCGAATCAAAACAAACCCAAAAAAAGGAGAGAGTTCCTCTCCCATGTGCGCATCAGTAAACAGAGTGCACACAATAGATCGCTAAGAATAAACTATACAAGCCACAGTGGTACATGAGCGTCTTTCCATGCGTCAATTTTTGCCTGTTGAAGTGGCGGACTTGTTCCGTCGCTACAACCTACCCCGCAGTGGGATGTTAGGCAAAGATTGACGTCCATGGTTCGAGTACCACTGGATACATGCCCTTTCGCTCAATTTTCAAAAACATCTGTTAATTTTCCTACCTGCCGCACTCTGACGGATCTTTCAACACTTTCTCTTCACATCTTTCATTCTAGCCAAAAACATTGTTGTTCACTCTTGGTGCCCCATGGTGATGAGCGAACATCTCCTTCTACATCATAATCGTTACTCCTCGCACGGAGAATACATAACATAACAATTAATGTATGTGCTAAGGAAGTTGACTCCGGAGGTGTGCAGCGTTTGATGGGAGGAATAAAGAAGAAAGTGGGATTTTTCATTGGAAACGAAGAGAAATGATTTGTATTGATATTTTCCTCAAATTATCCTCAAAGTACAGTGAATTACCTTTGTTTTGATGTATTAAACTTATTTGTACGTCAATCCGATATCGAGATACAGATGATTTTATTATTCCGGATTCTAAATGGACATAGCTTTCCCAGTACCATGCACGAATCGTTCTTTTCTGTGTTAATAAATGCTTGAGTTAATTTGCGAAGGTATATTCATAGAAACAAAAAATCGGTTTCGTTGCAGAAAACAACAAATAGATTCGTTAGTTTTACCTTCCGATTTCGTAATATAAACTTGAATAAATTTTCAGTGTATGGTGTTACTTCCAGACCCACCAGCTTGGGTCAGTTGCACATGTTATCGAAATGGTCGTGCTATCATGTTGTAGTAATAAGATTAGAAAAATTTCAACCCAAAACGTTCTTTCGTTCTTTATTGGACATAGCATTCCACTGATATCTGGTGTCAATGTCAAATTACAAGCAAAACTGAATGAGACTTCGATGTACAACCAGTTTGGAGGCCGCCACAAAACTACAAGGCAGCTGTCACTGCTAAAACAATCAATTGAACAATTGCAGCGCCTATGTGGAATCTGAAAATGCGCACACTCAAACCCTGTCTAATGAAATTCAATTGCTAGATTGGACCAACCGATTCTTTTCTCTTTGGAAATTGACGTAAATCCGTTCAAGCAAGCTCCTACACGAATGCACGGTAGAATCGCAGAAAATAGAGCAAAGCCCGACGCAAGGAGGTAGATTATCTTGAGTAGAATAGGTGCCCCAGCGCGCTTGACTATGAGACTTGGCCGTAACCTTCGACCTTGATGAGAGATGAAAAAAAGGCGTCCAATTTTCAGCAACTTTTCGGTAATTGTATTAGACACGTTACAAAGTAACGACGATCACGGCAAATCTCCGGCAGCAGCTGCCTTCCAAGAGAATGACATTTTTTTTGCTACAATCACGTGACCAATTCTCCAACGTTCAATTCCAGCTATTCTTCTCACGACACTCCGTCAGAACTCGACGTAGATGAGGCGTGACTGGAAGATACGACGAATTCACAATGAATGAGCGAAAAAAATAAAGACAAACGTATGCCCACATGCGGACCAACCGATGACGACGTGACGTGCCGAACCGGAAGTGCATCCAGCCACAACCCGGGCGGACCCAGACAGACACTGGCTGGCGGGGCGATGATGTGAAAATGGTTGCCGATATAACTAACTCACACAACCCATATTTACTCCGCCATATGTACGGAAGCACGAATTGAGGTCGCTTTTCGGTCGGTGGCATTGTCGTGTCCAGCGTGCAATTTCCCGAGGAAAGCATAACGACAGAGAGGATGTAGAGTTGAATGCACAACACGGATTGCCTGTCTTGACGGGGTGATTGAAATGTTCCAACCGTAGACTTGCTGCGTTAGTTATCTCGAAGAATAGATGTTTAAAAAAAATTTCATGAGAGTTTTGTTGTAAATATGTCAGATATTTCTGCAATAAAAAAAAGAGAAAAATCTAATCTCGTTCGAATCTCGCCAAACTCCACCGTCGTCGCGGTGACACCGCTGGACACGAGATCCAGCGCGATGCTTTGTCCCTACAGTTTACGCTGACTAACGACGTTTTTGCTCCTCCTCACACTCAGCGTCGCAGAGAGGACTTCCGACGGGCTCGAAAGCGATAACAAACTCCGTGTGCTTCTGAGAAGTTGAGTTGATTTTTCGGTTTTTGCGTTTTTGCTTTGGGGTGAAGGGAAGGTTGCTGGTTTCGGTTGTTTACTTATTTAACGGTGCATTTTAAATTGAGGCAACGATTCGCTATACTGATGGAAAACATAAAAGATTCCTTTTTGCTCCAACACTCAAATCAACATTGCTTTCAAACCTAGACCGCTGGCTGGTGGCTTGGGACTTAAGTTGCCCTATGATGTAAACGCACCTTAACAGGTATCCGTTTCCGATGGCAACGACCTTCCAAACTAACTTTGCTTTTCTAACTAACCCCAACGCTTTCTCGAAACATCGCTTTCGACGTTGTAGAAAGCCATCAGCAGCAGGAAAGATACCCATACGGTTCTAATTGCTGAATCAATTATATGGAGGAGATGGAAAAACGGCTGAGCTTAGGGTGTGTCTTTTTCTTTTTTCATACGGTATCCTTTTGAGGAAATTTTTGGTAAGCAGCAATGGGCGAAATTATACTTTGTGTTAGGTATAATGAAGTGATTGCAGTGGTGATCTGCACAGTCACTGGTGACACTGTACCAGCGAACTTATTCCACTTTAAACGCATTTGTTGTGCATTTGTCACTTCTTCGACTGCATCCTCAAAGTTTTCGCTTGACATTTGCCCAATATTTTTCGATCGGTCTGAACTCAGGGCAATTCGGAAGATTAATCTTTTTGGCGATGAAATTGACATTGTTCGCAACATACCATTCTAGTACCTCCTTAGAGTAGTGTGGCAGCTTAGCTGGATGCGGCTAAAACATAACGTTGGTCTTGTGTTGCCAAATGAAGTGTAAAATCCAGTTTTTCCAGACACTCTTTAATGTAAACCATCGACGTCATTGTGTGAGATGTGATGAAAACCTTGGTTTAAGACCACAACTGCAAATTCCTTGCCGATGTTCAAAACTTACCAGCAAAAACAAATTTATACCTGGAAGAGACATCCCCACGACCAGTTGCCAGGTAAAATTTTCGTCCGGGGATTTGTTTATAATCCATTTTGACATATGTTTCGTCATCCATTAAAATACAGCCATCAAATTTCGTCAAAACTCGTTCGTATAGTATTCGTGTTCACTTTTTGGCCACCAAATTTTGTTTCAGGGAGCGATGCGGATGTTTAGTGACACAATAAACATATATCCTTCTCGCGCGAAAGGATGTTGTGCACGGTGGAAAAGTTGGAATCGTGTTCTTTGCCAAATCACGTAAGAAGACACCTGCGTCCAGATATACTTTGAATCGAGCTCATACAGGAAATCTTTTTTAACATTATTTTACCCATTTTGTTATTACTCTAAAACAATGGCTTTTTTCAAATTATATTATCAAAATTAAAAAAATAATTAAAGTAGCGTATTTTGGGAATTTGAATTTTACATGTCAATTATGATCTTTTTATGTTAAAAAAACCCACTAATAATACCCCGAAAACATCACATTACCTACTCCATGCGCTCTTGCAGCTCCTCACTGATCTGCACTACTATGAAACCGCTGATTTCGATTAAACAGCTCGAAGTTTGATTCGTCCGTCCAGAAAAACGTTTTTCCAGAACTAGGGGCTTTTCGCTCCTTAGCAAACCTGCCGTTCCAGGAAACTTTGCTATTCAACCCTGTGCTACGAGATAAGCGACGAACAGTAAACTGATATTCATTATGACAGAATACGTATTTTGACATAAGGATATATTGTTTGGGCTCAAGAGTAACTTTTTAGAAGGGCTTATGTTATTTTTTGGTTTGAGAAAACAGTTCCTCGGAAATCGTTCATTTTAGAGAAAAAGTGCCTGAGAAAATTGGTAGGGAATCAAAATGTCCATGAACAAAAACATACACTAAAAGTTATAAAAAGTCACTTGTTGCGTGACATAATTAATGGACGCTCCCCTATATATAAAAATGAATTTCTGTCTGTCTGTCTGTCTGAATCTTATAGACTCCAAAACTACTAAACCAATCGGCATGAAATTTTGCATTGAGGGATTTTTCTGGGCCGAAAAAGGTTCTTATGATAGTTGGAGACCCCTCCCTTCTCTGGAAGGTGAGTCTACCACTACAAATAAAACACATTTTTATGAATAACTCGAGAACTAATCAAGCAAACAAAACCAAATTTGGCATATTAGATTTTTTTGAAAGCTAGAAATGTTTCTATGGTGGTTTGAGTCCCTACTCCTCTTTGGAAGAGGAGGCTTTCATATAAATGAAACAGAAGGTTCTGCATAACTCGAGAACTAATCAAGCAATTGGAACCAAATTTGGCATGTAGAGGGTTTCTGGAGGCTAGAAATGTTTTGATTGTAGTTTGTGACCCCTCCCCTACCAGGAACGGACTGCTCTCATACAAATGAAACAGATTTGTTTACATAACTCGAGCTAATCAAGCAAATGGAACCAAATTTGGCATGTGTGGTTTTTGCCGGCAGGTTTTTCTCTCTCTTGATCAGGTGCTCTGATACAAATAAAACAGAAATTTCAACCAAAAATGACGAATTATCCAGGTAACTTATACACAAAATGTGTATTTATCGGGTAGACAGCATTTTCTGATAGAAGTTTGAACCTTCCTGGTCAAAGAGCAGGGATGCTTGAGTTACTCTCAGCGCTACATTATTCTAAGGTTATGCAAGAGAAAATTAAGTTCAAACTGCAAGATACAGTGTAGTTTTAAGATAAATGTTTTGTCTATGAAATGCTTTTACACAGAAAGAAAAACCATGATGAAAACTAACGATCCGAGGGTTAAATTAAAAACACACTGCTACGTTTTATTTAGCACTTTAGCAAACGAAAATATTTGAACGATACTCATTCCTTTAAAAAAACATAAAAGTGGTCAGTTCTATCAAATTTTCATTAATTAATTTACAAGCGTAGTAGCCTGGAGCAGGAACGAATAACAAGACAACTGGTCTTGGTATTTATGAAATCAGATTAAGAGGTACAATAGCTAAACAAAATATATAAGAATTGCAAGCAAAATATCTCTCGAATAACAAAACTTGTTATTTCGGATACCTGGGAATACCTGAGAGGTACTATTTTGGTATTGTCTTACCTCAATTAGGTATTCGCATAACATTGTGGGAACAATTGAACAGTAAGCAATACACATTAAGATTTATGTCTGGTGGTTTGTTAAAATTAGAGTTAGCAAACTCACCGCAGACTGTCGGAAGATAATCACACCTTCGTTGATCTCGATCTGACGATTTTCACCAAAAAGCATAATTGTCATCCATGACTTGGGCCGAGATAACCACGAATCACTATTTCCCCCTTACCCTTTGTTATTGAATGTATGTAAGGCTTGTTCACGACAAATTTGCTGTTATGTTCAATCCAAGATGCATTTTGTGTTCATTTAATTGTGCATCATTAGTAATCTTAAAACTAATTACAGTTACTTAATTAGGCTACATGAAGAAACTACGAACTTTTGAGTTTTACCCAGCCATTAGGATCTGTGCAGACTTCTCTGCAACCGATTTAGCTGCCTTTGTCCAAAATTTGTCGAAATTTTTCTATAGTTGTAGCTTGTTGTTTATATTGAGAGAGTTCTCTCTTCACGAGAGCCCAATACCGCTCGATAGGTCGCAACTACGGGCAGTTAGGTGTATCTGCCTCTTTCGGTACAACATGGACTCCATTCGCTCCATACCATTCCAAAACATCTTTGGCGTAGTGGCAAATCAGGCCAGAATAGCGAAGGGAATCGTCATGGCTGCCTTGGAATGGTAAAAATCGCTTCTTTAGGCATTCTTCACGGTATATTTCCGTGTTTACCGTTCCGGTAGTGATGAAGCTTTGGCTTGCTCGACCACAGCTGCATATTGCCTGCCAAACCAAAGTTTTTCGGAAACTTGGTCTTTTTCTTCGTCCTGAAATGCTCCTCTACGCCGTTCCGTTGCATGGCAGTGTAATAAGACATTTCGGAAGCTGCTTATAGTCTTCCAGCAAATAAGTTTCATCGTCATTATCACGTAGGAATACTTCGTCAAATATTCGCGATACAACTTGCGAGGCCGGTTTTAGCCGTCACATTCTGTTTATCATTATGGTTCGGTCAGTTTTCACCTTGAACGACTTCATACTTTGCCGGTGCTATCGAATGCATGCACGAATGAGTTAGGGGACATTTTTATTTTTCTAGTCACGTACGTACCGAAGATCTGGTCTCTCATGCAATATTTGACTTCACCTTCGCGTCCTTCGTGGTGGTTCCTGACATCCGTTTTTGTACAGATTCCAGCTTGCCTGGCTGTTATCAAACGTGTATTGAAAGATTTAAGAACGTTATGGTCAGTGCTGGCAGGAAAATCATGTTTTTTTGCAAGTTTTCTTTACTGACAGATCCGGATTTTCATTGCGACCGCACACAATTGCTTTTCGCACTTGCTCTTCTTTCGACGCCATCTTCGATCTAAAAGCTTGTAGTATCATCAAAAATTGATTTTACACAATGAACAGACATACGTTCATCAGTCTGCGAAATATTTCACGCGTTGATGAAGTATTTCCAGAACATACG